>JAJEJO010052739.1:61934-145486 GCA_020662805.1 Glaucomys volans | reverse complement strand
AGGCCCCCCTTCCCCTGCTCAGCCTCCTGATGATAGGGAAAGTCTGGAAAAGCCATGGGCGGAAGTATAATGATATCCGAGGGACATGGGAAACCTGAGGTTTGGGGACGCTGCCAATGCAGCGAGATGGAAACCACTTCCTTGCCAGGAACTTACACAATGCGAGACCCGCCAGCCTATTATGCAGATATAATGGAAGAGAAAGTGCTTCCACTGCTCATTCCACAGCTAAACCACACATTCTGGCCACTCCTCACCTCGGAGGCAACAAAGACACATTCACAGGGTTTGGCTTTTTGCCCCTGTGTTCTGCACCTTCAGCTCCAGAAGCCAGTCACGCGAGGCTGGCCTGCTGGGACCAGCTGGAAAGTGCAGCCTGGGAGCCACCAGGCTCTCTCCTCTTTCTTCCCACGATATCTCCTCCCATGTGCCCAAACATGAGTTCTGGCAGTGCCCGTTAATGACATGGCTGGTAGTGTCTTCTGTCTTGCCTCCAGGAAGCTTTGATTGGTTTGAAGCTACAGAGCCAGGAAACAGAAATACTTTAGAGACACCTTGTGATCAAGCCAGCATTCTGTAATATTCAGTAAGTAAGCAAACGTATTTTGAGGACCAACAAATAAGCTCTTGCCAGGTCTTGGAGACTGAAATTCTCTTTTTATTGTCTATCAGATCAAAGGGTATGGCCTGGGGGCTGGTCTAAGGGAAGGGTCTGGAAATACCTGAGTTTGGCTACTGGCTCTGTCAGGTGACCACAGTATAGTCATCTCTGAGCCTCAAGTTTCCTTACCCACTTAATTAGTGGAGAGTGTACATGGCCTGGCCCACCTCTAGCATTCTGTGTTGGTAAATCTGTGAGCATAAGCAGAATTATGAGCACCTGGAAGAATCTTTTTTCTGCATTCTCAGAAAAGCTTGGGCATATGATCTCCTCTTTTATTATTATTATGTCATAGTTGATACATGAAGAAAGAATGTGAGAAGCACGCAGGTAAGTAACAAAGCCCAGCAGAGACAGAACCTGTGAGACTTTCTTACACACACATGATCAATACCACTGCTTTAACTGGAGGGCTCCTTTCCTGGTTCTTCCCTAGCAGACCCTTAGAAGTTACCAGCATTCTGAGTTTTATTTTTATAGCTCCTTGATTTTAAAAAAATAATGTAGCACACATGTGTATGGCATCAAATAATGCATTATTTAACTTCACTTGCTTAATCAAAATGGTATTATACTATACACAGTATTCTTGTTTTTTTTTAACTCAATATTTTGTTTCTAAGATTCAACGATACAGCATGTAGTCATTGATTATTTTAATTACTGTATATAACATTTTGTTGTCTGAGTAGACACAAATAGTTGTTTATTCTTGTTCTTTGAACATTTTTGGGTTGTTTTTGGTTGTTATTACCACATTGCTATGAATATTCCTATATATAAATTTCATGCAAGAGTTTATTCTTAAAAATAGAATCACATAAATCTTGTGCATGTGTGCAAGAGTTTCTTTAGGGTAGACTTGCTAGGCTATAAAATTCATGAACATTGGACTTATTTATTCCAAAACATTTGTACCAGTTTAGACTCCTACCAACAGCATATGAAAATTCCAGTTGGCTCACAACTTTGCCAGATCTTTGACAGTATCAGATTTCTTAATTTTTGCCAATCCAGTGTGTGAAAACTGGAAGCTCCCTGGTATCTTAATCAGTGTCTCTGATTGCTAATGTGTCGGGGTGCCCACTGGCCGGGGCGGGCGGCGCGATCTGGGCGGCTGGCGACCCCCGCGCCCCGGAGCGAAGGCGCACGCCCGGCCCCTCCGATGGAGGTGCCTCCGGCCCGAAGAGGTGGCGGCATAGTGGCTGGAGGAGGCAGCTGCTGCACAGCCACAGCGGGGCCTTGGAAAGCACCCGCTGGAGCCATGCTGATGTGGACAGCTCCTGCCCCCCGACCTTCCGGAGGGTGGGTGGGTTTGCCCACGGACAGGATGTCCGTGTTGGGGCCGGCCCCGAGGCCGCGTGAGGAGGCGGACCGGCCCAGACCCCCTCCTCACGTCTTGCCCGCCATGCTGGCCTGTCAGGGTGCCCGGGGCCCCAGCCTAATGCGGAAGTCTTCGCCATTGGCCAAGACTTCTGCATGCTCAGTGCGTGATCACTGAGTGCCTGGGCTCCGTGCAGCTTGCAGTCCACGAGCTAACCTCGTGGACAGCTCCCTGATTGGTCACTCCTGCATTTATATACTGCACTACTTCCCTGTTGGGGGGAGAAGAAGAAAGAAGAAGAAAGATCCTGTAACGGAGATGGCCATCGTGTGAATAAAGCTTCTGACCAGCCTACATGTCGCGTCTCACTGGGGCAGGGATTCGCGATACTAATGAGGTTGAGTCTTCTTTTGTGTATCTACAGCCATTCATGTTTCCTGCTCTGAACTGCCTGTTCCTCTTTTGCCCATTTTTTCCGCCAGGTTGTTCAGCTTTGTACTGATTAACTTACTTAATGGATTTTCATGAGATTTTTAAAATTCCAGCCTCTTTATGCAAATTTTATTGGTTATCTATTGTAGATATCTTCTCCTGGCTTGTGGCTTTCTGATCACTTTGTTCATTGGGTCTATTGTTAAACAGAAGTTCTTACTTTGTATGTAGCCAAATGGATTATTCTTTCCTTTGGTAATTAGCACTTTTGTGTCTTGTTTAAGGGCTTCAGCACCCTGAGCTTCTACAAATGTTCTCCTATATTGTCTTAGTTTTAGAGTTTGGCCTTTTACATTTAAGTCTCCAGAGGACATCTAAAGGATTTGATGTTTCTGCACAGTGTGAAGCCAGGTGTAATCACAGTGGCCCTTCCACTGGGTAACCTACCACTGGGTTAGCACGTAACCAGTGGTCCTATCACATTTGTTCCACACTTCATTGTTTCCTTAGTGGCCTGAGGGCTTCTCTGCTGTTCTCAAGTACCCATACTTCTCTCTCTCTCCCTCTCTCTCTCTTCTCTCTTATCCCGTAGCCTGTCCACTAGACAATTTGTCTCTGTATTCATACGACACCAAGACTTCATTATTCCAACTCTGTAGCACATCCTGATTTTTGTCTTCAGGATGCCTTGCTTATTTTTGGGTTTTTGCTCCTTCTTATGAATTTGAGAATTATTGATCAAATTCCTCAATAATTCAGTGTGTCTTTTTATTAGAATTGCATCCAATCTTTTGATCAGTTTGGGGAGAAGTGACTTGTGTTATATTTTCCAAAGATTATGTTATGGTCCTTGAATAGCTGATGGACTTGGGGGCAGGGGCTGGGGGAGAGGAGACCACATGCTGTTATAATATCAGGTGACAAATATTATATATAAACAAGGAACACTCAGGGAGTTGGGGGGGTGCATTACAGAGAGGTAGCCTGTGTGAAGTTTCTCAAAGGACACAGATTTTGTTTCTCAGTTTCAAAGGTCAAAAGTCTGCCTCTCCCCCTTGTCAGAGCCCTTAGGACTGGAGGTGACCAGCAGGCTGCCCTCACTGACACCCACAGGGTGGGGGCAGAATGAAATAGTGGTTCCACACCTGGATCAGTTCGCCCTGAACATATAAACCAACCAGTGTGCCCATCCATTATTTTCTCTGTATCCTGACTCCAGCATCAGCAGCCTACTACAATGGTTCTGGTGCCATGCTCTGCCCACACTTGGATTGTTTCGGTTACCATAGGAGGTCAGTCTTGCTTTTCCCAGATAGACCTAACTAGGGTCCTTTCAGTCTTTTATGAAATCAGTTTGTGCCAATTTTGTAAGCTCAATTTTTTTTTAATTTTAGCTTTTGTAAGCTCAACTTTTAATAGCTTTGCCTCCAGGTTTATTTTCAATTCTGGAGCAACTATTGCCTGGTTACACTGCAGCCATCTGCTGGAACACACCACCACCAAGTGCCCATCATAGTGTTAGACACTTTGAGTGGCACTCTGATGCTGACTCACAGTCAAGGGGTTTGGAGCCAGACCTGGGTTCAAGTCTGGGCTCTGCCTTCACCAAATGACATTGGGTCAGCCATTTAACCATGCTGATTATGTGGTTCTTCATGCATAGCATAAGATGATAAGTTTGGACTGAAGATATATATAAATGCTCTTACACATATTATCTTTTAGTCAAAGAAGGAAGAACTACAACAACAACATGTTAGTTTCAGAAACTAGAACAGAAGAAGATAGCTTGTTCCTGAGATCTTTTTTTCCTGGGAAGAGAATATGAAGTAGAGGAAGCCAGTCAGAGGACACGTGCTGGAAGAAAAACAAATGAAACATAGTGCAAAGAATTCCCTTTTAGGCTCTGATCCAGAAAGCACTTACGATATCACATCCAAGGGATCAACTAGAGCAAGGTAATCCATTAGAAGTAGATGAAAGGCAAACACAATCCAGGGTGGGGATAAACAGTTGGCGTGGAAGGGAGGAGGGGAGCAGGTGCCCCCAGGAAGTCTGTGCCACACACTTGCTTTATATGGAGACACGGATTTGATGCCAAGATTTCTAGTGGCACCATATTTGTTTTAAGGACAATTAGAGAAAACTGCAAGGAATGTCAAATGCAGTGGCGTGATCAATGTGGAGAGAGGCTGGAAAAGGAAGTCTCCTTGGAAATGATGAGGTTTGATCCAGATTTTGAAGGATGTTAGAGTGACATTTCCCAGGTGGAGGGAGCCACCCAAGCAAAATATGTAGACAGAGAGCCAAATATGGTCCTGGCATCCAGGGATTCTTTGGGATAGTCTTGAGCCCTTTAATACCAGACTTTACATTTCCTCATGTTCCTGAGGAGAACTTGACTTGACAGGAGTGGCATTTGGAGGAAATTGTCCTGGCACCAGACAGCTGCAATTTTCCCCTTTGCAAATTATAATTTATCATGAACATTTTGGAAAATGCTGTCACGCATGTCTCTCCTGATTTGGTCTATATCTGGCAAATGCAGAATATTTACAAAATCTGCACAGCATTAGTATCTAATAACCTTTTCTTTAAACATCATGAAGCTGACCTCAGACTTAGAAATGGCACATGTCCCTCTGGAATAATTTAATCCAGTTCCCTCATCGTAGCAGGATCTAGCTGCCTGGGCCATGGCATGGGTGTTGAAACCGGGGTGTCGGGTGTTGCTATTAATCTTAGAAATAAGAGTAAACTTAGCAACTTTCAATTTCAGTTTGCATTCCTTGGAAGTATAACATTTTGAGAGTTTAAAATGGCTCCATGTTTAAAAGCATTCTGCACAAACTATTTTTTGTACCATTAGTAGGGGTTTCCCTTTTAAAAAGAGGGTTATATTTTTGTAGCATGTGGATATAATGGCCAGTTGTATTTCAAATTGAGGTTTGAATGTTGGCTGAACAGAGTTTTCCTCTGTTTTATTTTGAGGGGCCAGAGAACTCCATCAGTCTCTAGAAGGAATGGATTGATAGTTCCTCCATTGCTAAGAAACCAGCAGAAGGCAGGGACACTGAGTACTCTAGGGGCTAAACATTTGAAGGCAGGAAAATACTTGGAGGAACATGGGCTTTCTCAACCCGACACCCTCCTCTTTTACAGGACTAGGACATTCCCCTTTTTTTTTTACAAGACAACAAGCAATCCCTTCTTAACCCAAGTTACTTGTAATCCACGTGCAATTCATCTTCTGGGGACAGTTGTCACCAGGCTGTTCCTTTTCCCTTTGGAGCAGGCATGTCCTGAGAAAACTTGATGGAGCATTGGAGAGAGAGGAAGGCTTTAACCGCATTGACTGACCTACAAGTCACTTCCCTCTGAGTGACTGCTTTCTCTGGAGGTCATTCCTACCTGACTCGCGTGAAGCAAGCTGAATTTGTTGGAAGGGAAGTTGTAAGATGGAAACCAGACCTGTCTTCTTTGGTTTGCTCCTGACTCTAGGCTGGGAAGAGAAATTCATCTGCAGGTGACTGAACCCCTGAGAGAGAATCCTGGTGAGCAGATCTAGAGTTTTGAATTCTTCTTTGCCTTTGCTCTTTGGTGAACTAACACAGCTCTTCATTGTGATCCTGGGTGGTTTCTTTTCTACATAGGGGAGGAAAAACAAGGGGTAGTGCAGAATATGTGGAGTTTCATGGTAAGTCAATTTTTCTTAATGCTTCATCCATTCACCTTTGTAACAAATGTTTTTTGGGAGTCTTCTATGTGCTGGGTGCCAGCATGATGCTGGGGATATGGGAAATGGGAAATGTATTGACAGACAAAATTAGTCATTGCCATGAACCAGGGATGTGATATTTGGTAGAGTTAAAAGTTCTCCAAATGATGACACTAATTTCATAAAAATCCTCTTGCCCTCCATGTGGGGTGGGGATTTTTCTTAAATGCATTTGGAAAACACTATATTTTCTGGTTTTCTATTGCAATGTAAAATAATAAAGGCTTTAATATGTTCTGTATAAATTGTGTTATTCTTTGTTCAATTTGGCATTTATCTAAACACTTAACTAATAGAAATGTACCTACTAATACTCAGAGACTAATTTTCTGTGAAACACTGTTTGAGGCAACTCAGGGGAAAGGGACACGTGTTAGAAACCATCAGGATGATAAGGGTGACTGTGGTTGGTGTGGTGCAGTGCTGCGGCTGCCAAGTGAAGCCTACCACAGAAGCCACCCTGCCTGTCCTCAGGGGCCACCAGAGTCACGTCTTGCGGCACACAAGTCTCTCTGCTGTGGACCTTCCCTCTGCACAAGGACCTTCCCACCTGCCCATCTGTTTCAGTTAATAAGCTTTCTTAGTCCTGCCTCCAAACTCACCTCTGCCTGGAAGCATTTTCTCGAAGTGGCTTCATTAGAGTTAAGGAAAATTAACTTTATTACTTTATTTTTTTCTTACAACAGCAACATGAGCTTATCATAGAAGCAGTATAAAATGACGTCAACCAGTAAAAGAAAATGGAAACCCACTCAGAAATAATTACTGGTCTCCACCTCCCCCCACCCTTGACACATCAGAAAGGGGATTATATGACCTTTTCCACTTATTACTACTTTGGGTCACAGGTGTCCCGTTGGCCTTGTGCTGTGGTGCCCCACACTCTGTAATTGCTCATAAATGTTTGGTGAAAGGATGACCAATTCTAAGCCTTTTTCTGGCTCTAAACCTACTTTATCTTTGTTGTTCTTTTACTCTGTGAATCTTATATGTGGCCTCAATATATTTTGTACTGATTTTTTTTTTTTTTTTTTGAACCAGGGATTGAACTCAGGGACACTCAGCCACTGAGCCACATCCCCAGCCCTATTTTGTATTTTATTTAGAGACAGGGTCTCACTGAGTTGCTAAGGGCCTCGCTAAGTTGCTGAGGCTGGTTTTGAACTCGCGATCCTCCTGACTCAGCCTCCCAAGTCGCTTGGATTACAGGCGTGCGCCACCACGTCCGGCCTGTACTGATTTTTGAAAAGCAATGTTAGACTTTATTTTGCAACAGTTTTAGATTTACAGAAAAACGATCATCTAGTATAGAGTTTTGCCCCAAACACAGTTTCCCCTATTGTTAACATCGTGCGTCAGTGTGGGACATTTGCTATAATTAATGAAAAAATGTTGATAGGATCTTACTAAAGTCCACAGTTCACATTCAGTTTCACTCTGTTGTACAGTTCTATGGGTTTTGACAAATACATAATGCCATCCATCCATCACTGCAGTGTCATACAGAAGAGTTTCATTGCCTTGAATATTGTGCTCCATCTATTCATGTCCCACCCTCCCCGCTCCAAATCCCTGGCCTCCACTGGTCTTTTTACTGTCTCCACAGTTCTTCCTTTCTAAAATGCCATATAGTTGGAATCCTACGGGCTGTAGCCTTTTCAGTGTGGTACCTTTCACTTAACAACATGCATTTTAAAGTTCCTTAATGTCCTTTCAAGGCTTGATAGCTCCTGGCCCTGAGCTCTGACACTGATTTCCTGAGTAAATGTAAACATGGCTCTTTGCTCTTTTGGTTAGACCACAAATATGGGCTCTGGCTCTTGCACAGGTGGGTGAGGCTTGTCTGAAAAGAAGTGATCAAGGCCGATGATGGCTCTCAGGTGGGGCTGGTGGTTGTCCGGAAGGGTCACCCAGAAGTAGGCAGACTTGAGAGGGCAGGGCCTTTCTGGAATCCCTCAAGGTCCTCAATTTTTCCCAAATTCAGTGTGGAAAACAGTGCTTGGGTCAAAGGCAGCATCCTGATTGTCACAGCACAAGCACTGACATACAGACACTGAGGCACAAATACAGACACAGGTGTGGAAGCAGAGGAGACCAGAAAGCTCTAAGTCAGGACTCTCAGAAATCATGAGACTTGCTCAAGTGAGGAAATCGATGACTTGCACCAACTTTTACTAAATCCCTAGGGGGATAGGGAGATTCCACATTTTATTTGGATTATATAATTTTTTAATTTGTGCATGTGTGTATTTATTTATCTATCTATTTATTCATTAAAAAGCACTCTTTGAACCCCTGCTGTACATTGTAATTTTGGTTGACTGCTAATGATAGAGAGCCAAAGTAAGAACAGATTGAGTAAAATGACAAGCTTCTAAGAGTCAATATGGTGACTTCTGTTTTTGCTCTGTGGCTTAGTTCCTGAAGGCCACCTCATTGTTATAAGATGGCTACTTCAGCTCCAGTCCTTGTGTCCACATTTCGGGCAGCAGCAGAATGGAGGATGGGGTCAGGTTATTTTCCCTTTCAGTAACTCCCTTTAGAAATTGCTACAAGTCCCATCCAACAACATGGGCTTATATCTCAATTAAGAAAGGAGGTTAGGAAGTGTAGCGTTCCAGCAGTGGGATTGCTGTTACTTCATGAACATGGCCATCCCCCTGCTAATCTCAAGGACACAGGCCATAACTCAAGTCCATTTTTTTCTTTTCTGTTTCGCACAAAGGAGGTGCGTGATGCAGCTTTATTGAATACATATACCAAGTAGCAGATGAATTCCTTGCTTTGCTCTGCCTGCACGATTCTTCAGAAACAGTCCTGCTTGCTGGGCGGGGCTGGGACAGCAGGGAGAAGGTCGCGACGCTGTGGCACGCAGGCACACACCCGCTGTGAATCAGCTCCGCTCAGGACCTCCTGGGGAACACATGTGGAGTTTGCAGAGTCAGCCAGAGGCACAACCACAACTTCTGTCTTCGGCCTCCCTGCAGACCTTCCTCTGCCAGATACTCCTGTGTCTGGCTTCTCAGGGGACCCATCGCTAACAGCCAGACCACAGTCCTGGAGACTCATTCTAACCTGAATTCTCCTCCTGGAGAAGGGAGCAGGAGGATTTGCCCATCTCCATCTAAACATCCCAAACCAGTGAAGCAAAGAGAACAGATTTTAATAAAGTACTGAGCGTTTCTGTAGCACAGGGGTAGGGGGAAAATGCTTTCTTCCAGCCATCTGAGAGCACGCACGCCCCTGCGCTCCACACCACCAGCCAGAAGCAGCCAGCTGAGCCTTGGGGTACTGGTGGATGTTTGGAAAGCAGAGGTGCCTTCTGTGGAGATGGTGCCAAAGGCATCAACTCTGAGAGCCAGTCTCAGCCCAGTGCCTTAATTAAGTTCATTAACCTTTTTAGCCACTGGTTCCTTAACTTCAGAACAGGGAATGCCTGCTCATTGTTTGGATCCACACATGGATATTCCTGGCACATAGTAACCCTCAGTAAATGAGTTTCTTTTCCTCTCAAGAAGTTCTAGAGAATGGCAAAGAGGCCATCAGATTCAGGGGCAGGCAGACATGAGGATAAATATTTATGGAGTTCCCACCAATGGCAGGAGCTCAGGGTCTGAGGATGCAGTCAGCCTACGAGTAGCAGAGAGAGGGTACCAGAATAAGAGGAAGATCAGGTGTCTGAGAGTTCATGGGAGGGCACCTACTTTTGGCTGTACAGGGAGTGGAGGGCTCCTGGAGAGGTCTCTGTAAGCCTAGGTGAGAGGATTAATAGGAATTGCCTGGGAAATTGCCAGGAATTGCCTTGTGTGGGACAAGGTTCTGGACAGGGGAGCAGAAAATGTGAAGACTTGGAAACAAGAAATCCTTGTGCATTAATGGTCTGTTGGTAATACAAATAACCAGGAGAACAGCATTAGCTGTGGTCCTACCAGGTAGTAAGTACTCTGCTCAGTGCTTCATAGAGTGTCATTAATTCTCATAACTTTTTGAGTAGCATATTATTAGCCAGCTCGTTTTACAGATGAGGAAATCAGAACTCAGAATGATGAAGGAGTCTCTGTAGGTCCTGGATTTTGCAGGTGGTGGGGATGGTCTTTGATGGAGACTCCCTGGGTACCAGAACCAATGATTGCTATGAGCCAGTGTACACAGCTGTTTTGAGGAACTGGCTATGACTGAGGAGGAGATTTCTGGAGATGCTGGGGTGGCCATGGCTCTGGGCAAGCCTGTTAAATCAACATTTAAGAGAACAGAACAGGTCCACATGGCCATTGCATTTTTCCCTTCCCATACCTTGTGAGTATGGCAGGTGCCCAGGGTGTTGGTGGAAATTCACTCTGGTGATGGACTATATAACAACCCATAAGGACATTTCTTGCTAGAGGTGTTTGTGTATGGGAGGAGGTGTCTGGTTTCTGGCACAGAGACTACGTCATGATTAGGTGCCCTGAAAGACTGCAGAATCATCGCCTTGTGAATTCAGATGACCCCGAATGCAGAGAAAGTGTTACTGGCTGGGTCTTGGAGTTCATCTGTTTTTCAGAGAGTTTTGTAGAAAATGTCTTTCTTGCAAGAGAGTTTGGCCCAATTTGGAGCATAGTAATGGAATTAGGTGATTTTGGGGGTGCAGGAAGAGATAGCAGTCAGGATTTAGATTGAACATATTTCAAGTCTTCCAAGGAAAAATTCACTTGTCATACATAGAAAATAATTGGTGCTTGTGAGTTCCATATATCCTGATACTTTCATTGTTAAATTTCCTGCCATTATCTTAAAAAGTAAAGACTCATTGTGAGCACATGAAAAGATGTTCAACATCACTAGCTGTTAGGGGAATGAAAATTAAAATCACAATGAGATATTACTTTGCACCCACTAGGATGGCTATAATCAAAGAGATAGATAATGAGTGTTGGTCAGAATGTGGAGAGGTGGGAACCCTCATATACCCCTGGTGGGAATATGATCTGGGGCAGTTGCTTTGGAAAACAGCCTGACAGGGGCTCAAAAGGTTTCACTGAATGGCCACATGACTCAGCAATTCTACTCCCAGGTGTACATCCAAGAGAAATTAAAATGTGTCCATAGAAAAAACAAATAAACAGGGGCTGGGGATATAGCTCAGTTGGTAGATTGCTGTCTTATGAGCACAAGGCCCTGGGTTCAATCCCCAGCACCGCACAAAAACAACAACAACAAATAAACAAACAAAGAACACCAAAACTCTTCTACATAAATGTTCATAGCAGTGTTATTCATCACCAAAAGATGATGACAACCCAAATATCTGCCAACTGATAATGGAAAAACAAAATATGGTTCATCCATGTAATGGAATATTATTCTGCATAAAAAGAAATGAAGTAGTGATGCTACTATGCTAAATGAAAAATACTAGTCACAAATGACCATATATTGTTGATTCCATTTATATGAAATTTCTAGAATTAGGGAACCAGTGCAGATGTACTATGGATGGTGGCTGCTTGGGGTTGGGCACGGGGTGGGCAAGAATGGAGTGTGACTGCTAATGGCCATGGACTTTCTTTTTAGGATGACAAAATATATTTTAGTATTGATTGTGGTGGTGTCTGCACGACTCTGAATATACTAAAACCATTGATATGTATTCTTTCAATGGGTGAATTATATGATATGTGAGTTAATAAAGTTGTTTTGCACAAAAACAGCCATTATGATCATTATAACCCCCACATAATGGAAGGTGGGGTATCATGGACATCTCTCTGCACTTTGCTGTTGATTCTGCATTGATTCTCATAGTTTCTTTAGGCAGGTGGAAAAAGGAGTCATGTTTACTAGATGTGAAGGCCAGACCGTGAGACCATGGAGTTTCCCCAAATTGCAGGGGTTCATTGGGCACTCAGGTCTTTAGGCAACCAATTCCAGACATGCTTGACAGTTCTGAGGTTTCTGAGCTATGTTCTACAGAGTGTCTCCAGGGCACAGTCCTGGTTGGGAGCTCTGGGTTTGGGATAGACATGCCAAGTGGAGTTGTCCATCAGGCCAAGCTCCGGTCACTCACGAGCTGAATGGAAGTACTTCTGGGGTTAAATTGATATACTGGCTTCGTACATAATGTAATCTTTGTAAAAAGGGTTTCCCTCCCAAATTCACTGCCCTCAGACCCACGGTTCTCAGATTGCAAAGACAATGAACATAACACTTCCCTTGACATCAGTATCCAAAGCACTGATGTATCTTTAGAAAAATGTCCACATTTCAAACGGAGAAGTGATCACTTGGGCTGCCAAGATCTCGTGGCTTTGGTGTTAAGTCTTTGCTGAGGAAGGTGTCTACAAATTATGTAATTACAGCACTAATTGCCAATGAGGAGTGAGAAATATTGCCACTGGCCGAATGTATTCTGTTTTTAGAAAACAATTGGCCTAAGTTTATGAAATTATCAGATAGCAATGTTGCTTAAACTAATATTGTACAAGATGTCCTTATCCCTAGAAATGCTCTCAGCCTCATCCAAGACTGTCTTTAGAAGCAAAAATTGTTTTCCAACAAAACCTAAAGTTTGTTCTCCATTTGTCTTAACAAGGAATGACATAAGTTTACCAGACAAAGGAGTCCATTTTTTTGTTCCCTGTGTTTAATCTGTGCGGACAGAAAGCTGTAAATATCGTAAGTGGTTGTAGCTGGCTGGCTGTGGAAGGGCCATTCGTTAGGAACCAGGGTTTGTTGGTTTCTTGTGTGCTTTCCAAAGGCCAACAGGCTGTTTCCCCCTGACCACTAGGAGGCCTGGAGAACAAAAGCCAGGGCCCCAGGAGCCTGTGTTGAAGGCTGACATGACCTTTGACCGCCACTAGTGAGGCCTGGAGGGAAAGAGGCAGAATTAGGCTCCAGTAAACGTTTAATGACAGATCTTGTTAGGGTTAAAAAAACAGCTCTGGCCTCCAGCTGCGACTTCATCTGGGGAGGCGCTCAGGAGGCCTTCAGTGACAGCCACCCGGGCACCGTGCTCAACTGCACCAGGAGCCTGCGAGGCAATCCTTCTGAGTCTGCTCCTGCTGAGGATGCCCACCCCACATTGGTCTGAGTCCAGGGGGGAAGATGTATTTTCCCCCTCTGTGGCCACCAGCACCCTCACTCCTCCTGTGCTATGGGGGGGTTCTGATAGTGGCAAAGCACCAGTAATTTCTTTTATAAAAAATGATTACCAAAAAGTGATACAGCATGCCCTTGGCATCTCTAGACTTAGCACCATGATTCTCACTAATCAGGAGCCTCCCCAGCAACTCAGGTCTTGCAGTAATTTGGCATTTTACCAAGGCGCAGAGTTGAGCACCTGGCGTCTGCCATCTGAAACCCCTGCTCTTGATACAGTAAGGCATTGTGGTAAATGAACCTTGAGGGTGGGTAAACACCAGTAAAAGCGGAAATTATGGTGGAAGAGGCTCCTCATCACCGCTGGGGTGAGTCCTGCCTCTGCAGATGACCTCCACCTGCAGTAATTTTTGTATCTCTTTTCAGTTTTGCTTTGGTTATTTGTGGTTCAGTTCCAGTCTTGTCCTCACTTGAAACCCTGAGGACTCAATTTGCAAAAAAACGTGCACCTACTGCACCTACCCCAGCTTCTACCACAGCGGATTTCCAAAGATGCACATGATGCCTGTCCCAGAGGGCATAGCATTTTGGTTAACCAACCTGGTTTTTTTGCTACTATATGTCACCATAAAGGATGAAGAGGCTCAATCTAGTTTTCATAATTGCCCTTTATTCCCCCTTGGAATTAAAACAAAAACCTTCTGAGTGATGTGGAAGTTTCAATGAATCTGATGAATTTTAATGAACCTATATTCATGATGGAAATCACGTAGAAAGACACGTGATTGCTCACCGGAAACAGAAGCACCAAAGACATTCTGTGAATCTAGTTCAGAAAATGCATTTTTGAAGGAAGAGATGCAAGTGGCTGAGATGCCTTTTGGGAGCCTTAGGGATTTTAGGGCAAGGGTAACACGTAGTTACATCATAGCATTTCACCTGTGGGGTGCCCATCAATGGCACCATTGGATAGGACATTTTAGATAGGACTGTTGAGTTGGCTTTCTGAGGACAATTGCCTAGGATGACTCCTCTCTCTTTCCTGAGAGGTATTTTATTGGAGAAACTTCTTAATCTGAGAAACAGGTTCTCACCCCACAAATAATTTCCACAAGATGATTCTGTCTGTGTTCAGGCTTCTCAGACAGCTGAGACCACTACTGGTTCTTTCTGGATCACATGCCCAGGGGCCCCTGACTCAAGGGGACCTCTACCAACTTGTTACCTTTGTAAGGGAACACCTGGGAACTGGAAAGGTTGTACAGGCTCTTGGTGTCATACTAAAAATCTGGAGGGCCTGCTGGTGCCCACTGGACACTGGGGGATCCTCACTGGTTTACTCTTTTTGCATCTATTTTCTCCTTTGTGGCCTGGCTCCTAACTACTATGTCTGCAGCCTGTCCTTACACTTTCCACCGTCTTGGGGCTCTCTAAATCATGGGCGAGGCACTGCTCAAATGAATTAACCTTAGGAGGCGATGTCCATTAGTAGCCTCATTTTCCAGATGAGAAAATGGAAGATTTGAACCTAGAAATGCTGGCTCCCACCACCTTACCACTGTGCAGCATTCGCTGTTGCTGACTACGTACCCCTCTCCTCTTTAAAACATTCTTCTGCCCTGGCTTCTATGTGCACGCATCGCATGGTCCTTTTAATCTCTTTGTTTTCTGCTTCCAACACCTATGGGTAATATTTCCCTGAGATTCTTTAACTTTCTCTTTCCTTTTTATCATTATCTATGACTGTTGTCATGAACGACACATATTTATCTCTAGTTAACATTCTGGCACCTACCAACATATACCCACTTATCTTTCTGCCTGTTGAACATCACCATTTCCAGTTATGACTGCATTTCTAACCCCAAAGCTTCCAGAAACACACTTTTATGAACATATAACTGAAATAAAGTTATTTCATCAAAGGGATACCTGCACTTTTGGGTTTCCTGCAGTACTATTTTCAGTAGCAAAGATATGCAGTCAACCGAAGTGTCCATTGATGGATGAATACAGATAAAGAAAATGTGGTAGGATACAAAATAGAATATACTAAGCCACAAAAAGAATGTACAGCAGCATGGCTGGAAGTGGAGGGCACACTTTAAGTGAAATAAACCAGTCACAGAATGACAAAGACTGCATGTTCTCACTCATTTGTGGAAGTTTAATAAGCTGATCTAATAAAATTAGAGAGTGCAACAGTGGTCACTAGAGACTAGGAAGAGGACAAGGGGGGATATAAAGAGGTTAAATAATGGCTACCGAGATAAACTTATATAGGAAGAATTAGTTCTCATGTTCCACAGCATAAGGTAATTCAAATCTACAATAATTTATAATATATTTTAAAGTAACTAGGAGAGTCTGAAGTTTTCCCACATAGAGAAACAATAAATATTTGAGGGGGTGAAAATACTAATTACCCTGATTTGATTATTATACCTTGTGTCGAATCATCTTATTGTAGATAGGTACAAATATTATGTCAATTAAAAATTAAAATTAAAAAGGACATGCAGAAAATGCATCTCATCCCAAGTATACAGTGTGAGAACTTTTCATATAGGGAACACACTCTTGTAACTAGCACTGAGACCAGGAAGCAGAACATCACCAGGACCCAGACACACCCCTCCTGCCCTCCTCTGCTCACGCCCACCACAGCGAAGGTTTTTCTGGTTTGGAAATTCACATAAACGGAATCTTATTTATGTGCGTTTGTGCCTGTTCCTTTTTCATTTGTCGTCACATTTACAATATTCCAAGTCATTGCATGTAGAGGTACTTTATTTGTTCTCATCACTGTATAATATTTTGTCAGTGGAAATAGCACAAGTTATAAAATCCATTCTGTTACTGAAGGACATGTTGAATGGTTTCCAGTTTGGGATTGCTATGAATAATCCTACTTTTGAACATTCTTCTGTAAGTATTTTTGGTGGACATATCCTATCCTCTTGGGTGTGCCAAGGAATGGAATCACTGAATTCTCTATTACTTGTTTTTGCCTGGTTTCTTTCAGTTCTTGTAAGAAGTTTGAGATTCTGCCACATTAGGTGTATCAGTAGTTCATCACTTTAATGGAAGAAGGGTGTCTCATCATATGGATATACAATTATTTATCCATTCATCTTCTGATGGATTTCAGATTGTTTTCAGTTTTTGGCTATTGCAAAAAAGCTGCTGAGAACATTCATGTATGATCTTTGTGTGGATATCAATCAATCAATCAATCAATCATCTATCATTTGTTGTCATTGCTTGTTTTTGTTTTTTGGTTAAATACCAAGGAGAAAATGACTGGACTTCATAGTAGTTGTATGTTTAACTTTTAAAGAAATTGTCAACTTGTTTTGGTAGTGGTTGAATTGTTTTATATTCTGTACATAAGTGTATAAGAGTTCCAACTCCAGGGCTGGGGATATAGCTCAGTTGGTAGAGTGCTTACCTCATAAGCACAAGGCCTTGGGTTCAATCCCCAGCACTGCCAAAAAAAAAAAAAAAAAAAAAAAAAGGAATTCCAGTTCCTCTACATACTCACAAACATTAGGTATATATAGTCTTTTAAATGTCAGCCAGTCTAGTGGGTGAGTAGTGGCGTCTCATCATGGTTTAGTTTGCACTGTATTCATACATCATAACTCATAACTGGTGATGTTGATGTTTTTGTATATTCTTTGGTCATTCATATCTTTTGGTAAAGTTTGTATCATATTGAGTTATTTTCTATTTATTTATTCTACCAGGGATTGAAGTCAGGGGTGCTTAACCACTGAGTCAGATCCACAGTCCCTTTTATTTTTATTTAGAGACAGGGTCTTACTAAGTTGCTTAGGGCCTTTAGAAGTGGCTTAGGGTCTTGCTAATTTGCTGAGGTTAGCTTTAAACTTGCCATCCTCCTGCCTTAACCACCCAGGTTGCTGGGATTATAGGCAAGTACCACCATGTCCAGCATATCATTTTGAATTCTGAATTCTCTATTTTAGATGCAATTTCTTTATGAGATAAATGTGTTGCATTTTTTGCCTATTTTTTATTTTCTGATGGTGTCTTTTTAAAAGCAAAAGTTTTAAATTTTGATAACAGTCAGTTAAAAATTTAATTATGAAAAAAACATTTATTAAAAAGACTTTTCTTCCCGTTTGACCAGAAATGACATTTCCCAGTCCCCATGCTTCTGGGTGGAGCTGTGTGACTCATTCTGGTCAGTGGGATGTGAGTGTGTGAGCATCATTTGCAGGCTGGAGTTGGGGAGTGTCCCATGTGCCTCCCCTGTGCTTCCTTACCCTTCATACTGACCTCAAGAGTTGAAGATGGTGACATCTCAAGAATGGAATGAGCTCAGATCCTCAAGTTACCACTTAGAGAAGAGGAGAGCTACTCTACTAGGGATGTCCACACTGAACTTGTGTGCAGCAGAAATAACAATAATTATTATTAAATAATAATTTAATATGTTAAGCCATCCAAATTTGTTTTTTTTTGTTCTTGTAGGTAATCTATTTTCATAAACAAGTCTTTTTGTTTTTATGGTAAGACTTTACTTTGAAATAACTTAAGTAACAGCTTAGGGTTGCTTGCCTCATTACAAAGAGAGAGACTGAAGTCTAAATGGTTGGCCTATATCTATGAAAGTGGCCCAGCTACAAACTTTCTTGTTCCAAAGAGTAAGAATATATAAAGTTTGGTATCTAGTAGCTCTGGACTTGGTTTCTGGCTCTTTAAACTTCTTGATGGGACCTAACCTCTTTGTGCATTTACCTGTAACTTTTATTTTACTTCTCCTACTATCTCCCTCACTCCTATACTTATATCCATTATCAGACCATCATCTGAGCTATTCCTGGGTCTGTGTTGATACCTCCTTATTGGACATCTCCACCTGTTCATATACAAGTATCTCAAACCTAAATGTCTAATACTAAATTTACTGCCTTTCAAAAGTACCTTTTTCTTGGCTTTCCTATTTCAATTAATTATGCTTAGAACATTGCTACTATTATTACAACTGTATCATTAACTGGATAACCTTGACTTCAAATATTTTGATGAAAGGAGAGAGTAATATATGTTGGTGGCTATTTGGACATAGCTTTTAGCTTTTCAAAATATACACAGATCTATTAAATGAATGATGTTAATGGTGGTTAAATTGTTACTTATAAATAAATAGCTCTTACTTGTATTTAGAAAATATACAGTGAACAGTAGTCTTTGGCATAAGTGGATTTAATATTTGTGACTTTGATTCTTCATATGTGATTCTGAAGACATCTCATAGAGTAATTTGTCTTTCTTCTTTGTCAGGAACTTAAGTTTTGAGTCCTGTGAAGTTGTGGGTGAGTCCAGTTGACTACCCTGAATTCACATCTTAAATCTGTCTTAGGATTCTGTACTCAATAGTGTGTATTCAGAAACTCTATGTAATAATGAGAACTATAACTTTTTTGATGAAAAAATGATCTAGAAATGAAAAATGATTTCTAGAATTGATGATGGAAATTAGACAAAAGGAAAGAGGTCTAAGAAAGTTGTTCTTATCCAGATAATAGCTATTAAATATAAATTAAATATCTCATTTTGTGGTAGCACCAAACTAAGAGGTGAACAGTCTACCTCACTTTCTATAGAGAAACAAGAAAAACTGATTCACAGAACCATATATGAAGTGCCTAAATAAGAACTGATTTTATAAATAAAATATTGACAACTTTTTAAAATCAATTGAGTTGAATATGTAGACTGTATATCAACCTTGACCACAACAATACTCACAGGGGTGCACATTTCCCAAATGGTCTTAGCAAATCCATTTCCCTAAAGAGGTGATTTCTCCATAAAATGGATTCTTAAATCAGCAGATTAGAGTTTTCTGCACTTTCTTACTCTTGAATTTCCTACACCTGGTATTTTGGTGAGTGATTGTAGACCACTCCAATGTAAAGGGGGAATCAGCAGTTTATTAGATGGTTTAGGTCAAAATTTCTATTCTTGAGGTCAAAAGAGAGTGAGTTACTTTAAAAACTCTGGTTTATCTACCAAAGCTGCTTTCTCTTACATAATCTCTTAATTCGTCTCTTCAATTTGGCTTTATAGGCACAATGTAGGAGCAAATATCAAGAAAAAGTTTAATTCAATAGAATATATATCTTTTTCACAGATTTCATCCCAGAATACTTTTTTCACTTGCAGACTTCTGGTTGACCAGACCAATAGTAGTATTTTTCATGTTTCTTCATTAGGATGATATATTTTCCATTTTTTAAAATTGTGTGTTAGCCAGGCCCCAAGATGATTCACAGAGATTTTTGTCTCCTGATACACATACCCCTACCTGGTCCCTCCCATCTCAAATAGAGCTGATCTTGTAATCGCTAGAATGTTATGGATATGGTGGTACACGACTCTGAGACTATGTTGTAAAAGAAGTTGTGGTTTCTGTTTGTCCCTTGAATTACTGTTCTGGGGCAAGCTAGCTGCCATGTTGTGAGGATGCTCAAGCAGCTCTACAGACTGAGGCCTCTGATACAATTAGCACTAATTTTCCAGGCATGCAAGTGAGTTGCCTTGGAAGAAACCCTCTGCCTCAGACACGACTTTCCATGATATCACAGCTATGATCAACGTACTGAATGTAAACTTGTGCAATTGCCACAGAAACTATGTGTGATAATAAGTGTTTATTGTTGTTTATGCTGCTATATTTTGTGATGATTTGTTTCAAAGCAATTGCTAACTAGTATAACTATTTAGAAAAACTTAGAAAAAAAGTTTTCCTAGGTCTTGTTAAAAAACCCTTATGCAATCTTGTTTTATGCAGTGATGTCTCTAATTTTTGAGGTAATCTGTTTTGTAGCAATTGATAACTAATTCAACTAATTTCTAGATTAGAAAATTCTCTAAATCTCTCTAAAACCCCTTGTATAGCCTTGTTTGCTAATAGCGATAAGCTTTTTATATTGGGGCATCTGACAATTTTTGCAAGACATGAATGATCCTTGGGATTTTAAATCAGGTGGCAAATGGGGAGGTGTTAACTTTTGGTTTTGCTGGAGATGGAGTTAAGCAGAATGAGACGCGTTTCCACTCATCTTTACTATGAGCTACACGCAGGTGGTCCAGAATGGTGATCTCTTTTCAGAGTCCCTGACACTGAATGAAGGTCAAGAGAACCGTAGGGCTTCTTCTGTGAACATCTCTATCTCAGAGAACTTAGGAAATTCCTCCATTGTTTCATGGATGTATTCTGATGCGGCAAAAATCCCTCCTTTGTGCCACATACCGGCACTGAATGACTGAGGTGTAGACTCTTATGAAACTTTCCTTTAATTACACATGAAGCTCTATAGAATTTCGCCCACAGAACAGTAGGGTTGTTTTGTCAAGTGTTCAAGACCTCAATTTGCCGTTGGCTCATCCCCAGCGCAGTCATGCGATTAGTCACGCGAGTACTCACAAACACCCTTTGCCATGGAAGAATCACAGCTGACGGGCCCCCCAGTGCTCTCGGCACAAGACATGTGTCTGAAAACTGAATTCAAACCTATGTGTCGGTTTGGACTTACTTTTCACGTTTGTTTTGCCCAAAGCACGACGATGGCAGGGAAGATGGAGACACCTTCCCGGCCTGTCAGTCAGATCTCACCAAAGCTTCTCAGTGGGCTGTCAGACAAGAAAGGAGCCTCATGTAGCCACCTTAATCAGCATCCCTGTCTGTGAGGTCATCGGGATATTTCAAACAATTTCCAGCTCTCATTAGTTGAGCGCGTTCCGCAGGCCGGTCCTTATCTTTTGTAACTTTTGCTGCCACATCCTGAGAAAGCCTCTCTGCAGAATGACACTGTCCCCATGGGTCAGCCCGCCGTAATGAGCCACCAGTTGACGTGCCCTTTGCACTCACTAGCAGTATATGTTGATATTAACCTTTCGTGTTGTGAGACGTCGCTTTTACCCTTGGCTTCTGCCATGTAAGTCTCATTATTTCTAATAGGCTGTGGCAATTAGAGTCTTGGGGCTGTTGATCACAGACATTGGGAGCGGGGAAGGGGCACTCAGGGAGAACAGTCGCTTTTTCTTTACATGAACAATGTGAGGCATAGCTCAGCCCAAATCTGCAAACGGCGAGGCCGTGGTGGACCTCCGGCGAGGATGGGAAACTCCACACCCAGCTCTTTCACATGTCCTTTCCTCACACGAGCTGCCGGCTATTTTCAAACCCCTTTGTGCAGAATGACATGCTTGGCAGATATTTTAGGGCATTAGATTTGGCGTCATGAGGAATTCATTAAACAAAATTATTGGGGAAATAAACGGGTCTGTTCAAAGAGACCTCTTCTTTTTATTTCAAAGATAGTTGGCTGCAAAGGGAAAAGGATGATATTGACAGTCAGTCATCTGGGCATGTAGCTCATGGGTCCTCTAAGGAGGCAGCAGTGAGCCTGGAGGATCCACCAAGGCCCCTCGGACTTGGGATTGCAAAATCGTGGCTGCTGATGGAAATCTACAGTGGTGGAAACCTGGTGGACCACCTGTGGCTGTGGATGAGTTACAGAGTTGATCCTCTGAGGTTGGTGGAATCCTAACAGCCTGGAGGTACAGGAATGGAGGTACAGCAATAAGTTGGTGGAATCCTAACAACCTGGAGGTATAGGAATGGAAAGGAGAAAGTGCATACTGGGGTAAAAGCCCAGTAAGGAGGACACAAGTCCCTGAAAGTATAATATAGGGTCAACTCTTCCATCCTCTCCAGGTCTTTTTGTGAAGCACTTCCTACAGAAGGAAAGAAAAACACACTTTAGCATGCTTTTTGCTCCAGACCAGGTGGAAATGAAGGCTAAGGATCAACAGCGCAGGAGAAGAGCTTCAGCTTACTTGTAGGTATCAGAGGTTGGATGTTCTACACTGGGACAAGATTTTTCCAAGAAAATGCAAGAAAAAGCCCCTATATTAATCTGACCATTTATGAAAATAACACTTGGGAAAGCCCCTCCAGTGACTGTCTCGTAAATGAAGGGCTTGCAGTGTCAGAGACCCTAGTATGCTGCTGAGAAATAACCCCTCCTGGTGATGTAACAGTATGGCCGTTTCTGAGAGCCCTTTACTTCTGAGAACTGATTTATTCTTTGCTTTGCAAAATGACTCACTGAAATGTAGGCTCATTTCTGTTGGGTGGGTCCCAGTGTAAATATGTGGTTGTTGTACGATGGAGAGTTCAAAGTATACAGCTAACAAATATTCAAACTTAAGCTTTCCTTGAATGGGGAAGAAATCTCCAGAAGAAAATCATAAGAAACCCCCTTCCTCCTTCTCTTTCCTTCTCCTTCCATTTCTTTCTTCCTCCTTTCCTCCCTCCCTCATTTACTCAACTCCTCCTGTGAGTTGCATTGGGCTGGAAATTGTTGACACTACACACTTGATAGTGGAATTGATGACCTCTTATGTGCATTCATAAGTACCTTTTCTAGGTGACTCTCCCTTCCCCCACTGCACACCTCTCCCCCATTGCGTGATTGGGGTAATCGAGTGTGGCCCACATCCAGGGAGAGGGAACTGCTGAGGCCCAGGGGAGATCTGGCATGGTTTGCATATTTGTGGAATTGACCTTGGTTTTTCCTTCTTAGATCCTTTTCCTTCCATTTGAAATACCAATCCCCAGGCCTCTGGAGCAGTACAGAAGGCCTGGGTCTGCCTCACCCATGGGAGGGTCCTGTTCTGGCAAGGGGCGTGATTCTGGGGTTCATATTTTGTCCCTGGCAAGAGGAGCTCTTTCTCAACTCCCTGGCTGTCATGAATTGAGCGACTCTTGCCACGCCCTTACACTGTGATGTTCCGCTTCACCTCTGGCCCAGAGCTATGGAGTCCGTTAACTATGGTCGGAACCTCTGAAACTATGAGCCAAGATATACTTTTCCTCCTCTTATTTGTTCTAGTCAGGATTTTTGGTCACAGAAACAGATAGATGTCCCAGTCCAAGGAGAAAGAGTATAGGACTCAGGAAAGAATGGCTCATGCCAGCAGTCCCCAGCCCCAGGGAGAAAATCTCTGATTCTTTCTGCTCACTGGGATCTTATTCCCTTACTTTTTTGACTTCTTTAGGTCCCTAGATGAGAGTGTGGGCCTTAGGAAGGGAGTCAAGTTGGCTCCTCTGCTACTTTTGGCCTCCAATCTTTTGTGAAATAGAAGTCCTTCCTGTTCATGTGTACAGCCCAGATCAGCCGGGCCAGGGCTGAGAGCCAAGGCTGAGAGCAGTTGGCCATGAGGAGTTTACATCACTCTGGACTCCTCTCTTCTCATAATTTCCTTATAAGCCTGTGAAATAATATGTGGCATGAGAAAGTGGGGACTTGGGGTTCTCCGCCAACTCGTTACATTTTAAGATAACAACCAAAATCTTTACGACGTTCATGGTGCTCATCTACAGGAACTATTAACTGCCAGGACAACATCACAAAAAGGGTGCTCCTCACTGGTTTGCCCCACTTTCAGCACCAAAATCTTTTTCTTTTTCTCTTCTTTTTTTTTTTTTCCTTGTGCAGGGCATCAAATCCAGGGCTTCCTCATATATGCTAGGCAAGCTATATTCCTGGCCCTATGAGCATGAGAATCTTGATACAATAGATCGATTAGTCCAGATTATCTATCATCTATCATCTATCTATCTATCTATCTATCTATCTATCTATCTATCTATCATCTATCTCCATCTGAGTTTGCTAAGACTGCCATACCAAATATCACAATATCACAAACTGGGTGGCTTAAACATAGAAATTTATTTTCTCACAGCTCTGGAGCTGGGAAGTCCAAGATCAAGGTGTTGGTGGGGTTGATTTCTTTTAAGGACTCTCTCTCTTTGATTTGTTAATGGCCCTCTCATCTCTGTGTGTGTCTGTGTCCTAATTTCCTCTTACAGGAACACTAGCCATTTTGGGTTAAGACCCTTCCATTTGACTTTATTACCTCTTTGAAGACCTTATTTCTAAACAGAGTTATATTTTGAGGTGTTGGGGTTAAGACTTTACTATATGAGTCTTGCGGGGGGGGCACAATTCAATCCATATCACTATCTATCCATCCATTCACCAATCTACCCTTCCTTTTATCTATCTTTCTATCATCTATCTAATCTATCTATCTATCTATCTATCTATCTATCTATCATCATCATCATCATCATCTATCATCACAAGACCTACAGAGGACTTTAAAAGATAATAAAAATGATGACACATGACTGAACCCATTCCATAATTGACAGATGAGAAAACTGAAACTTCAAAAAGTCAGGTGACTAAAAAAAAAAAAAGAAAAAAAAAAGTCAGATGACTCCACCAGGGTGAATGGTATCAGGTGGAATCTATCAATACTCAATCCCCAATCTGTAACCTTTAAATCCAACATTTGTTCCCTACAATGTTGTGAGTCTTGGAGTAGTTATTAAACCTGCTTCTTCTGACACCCCCAAGTTATTATTACTAAGAAAATTGTCTAAGCTCAAGCATAGAGGACATGTGGGAAGGGATAAGTTATGGAGCTGGAGCTGGAAAGAATTCCATGGTTTGACTGTACTGTGCACACTGGTGTCGGCTGTAACTCAGTGAGAGTTCTTAGAGAATACTCTTACTTTGTAAGACAGAACTTGAAACCTCCCCTATACCAAGTACCATGTTCCCAAATGGCCAGATTGTATGGGACCTTTTCCTTTGTCACATTGCACCCATGTACAAGGTATTTCCTTCAGAAAATAAAATTAGGTATGTTATTGGTAAACTACCATTTAGAAGTAAATTTGGTGGTAAAGGAACACATATTGGCTATGAGGTGACCCTGTGGGGTAAAGGTGGGGTGATTGGCCCTCTGCCCTCAGAGGGAAGGACTCCGAGGAAGAACCCATGCACCTTCCTAGAGGTTGTCATTTGTCCATAGCTTTCTCCACACTGGTTTACAAACCACAGTTGATGTCTGTCCCCAAGAGACCATAAGACATATTTTGATTTAATTATAAAGGACTTCTGACAATTGAGACGTCTTCATGGCTTTATAAGCTGATGGGGTTTGGGCTTATGAGTGGTTGGGGCTTTCAATTATTCAATGCATGGAGAATTTCATGCAGGGGTGTTTTCGATATCAGTTTCACATTCATTTGTATTCCAGCGGGATGGTTGTACAACAAAATTCAGTGGTGCAGCATCTTACAAGGGACAGATTCAGTTTGACAGCAGGTGAGGTTTTTCCCTGTGTTTCAAATTAGTGAAAAACAAATTTTGTCCTGGCTGATTTTGGAATTCAAAGCGCCTGTGACCATGCACAGGTGAGAGAGGAGGTTAGATACATTGGGCAAGGAGGGAGAGTGTTTGCGGGTAAGGAGATAACTTTGGAGTGGCAGGAAAAGGAATGGAGGGCACTCAGGGGCCTGGGTCACATTTCATCCTGAGGCAATACTCAGTGCCTGAGTCTGGGTCCTCAGGATCCTGGTGCTGCTCATAGAGGGAAATCATATTTCTTCAATAAAATCTCTGAGACTTCAGAACAGCAGTGTGGCTTTTTTGGAAGTATTTGTTCAGCTGTGATACAAGGATGAGTGTGTGTGTGTGTGTGTGTGTGTGTGCACATGTGTGTGCAAAAGATGAGTGCTTTCTGTTCCAGAATGATTTTAGTGCCACATGGTTTGGGCTCAGTGTGACTCTAGGCAATCAATGTTAGGAAGCAATTTCTGGGGTGAGGATGGCAGCAACAGTGACCTCAAAGCAAGGTGGTAAGTTTCTCTGACAACCTCACCTGGCTGTGCAGGATCTCCAAATGTTTCTACAGTTATTTCTGGAAATCCAGAAGAAGCATCTCCTGTGTCCTGTCAAATGTGTGATCTCAACATCGCAAGAACACGGACCTGCCATTTCCTGCATTCTTCTGCCTCTGAATCCATTTGGCAGATGTTGGCCCAGAGGTCACATGGAGACTGCCCTGCACTGTGGCCACATGGAGACCACATTGTGGGCTGTGGCTGAGGGGACTTGGGTTAGGATGGGAGTAACATATTGTTTCTCTCTTCGTGTAACACGGCAATCTGTTACTTATTTCATGTACTGTCACTTATTCCACATATCATTCAAAGTCTTGGGAAGATAAATCAGAAAGTAACACTAACATTAAAACCCAAACAAACTGACAAACAGCAATGACTTGGAAGCCTGGCTCTGTGCTCCAGGAGCACACAGTCCAGCTGGAGATCCCCTTACAACATGCACACACACTCTCACTCCAGGGCAACACAAGGGGACGTGTGAACGGTGCGGTTGGAGTCTTTCTGACATTGCATCCTGAAGGGCTGCATCAGGACAGACTCCAAAGAAGAGGTAAACTGTTGAAATTTGAGCCTTACTTTAAAGAATGAGCAACATTTGGACAAGTTCAGGGGGGAGGAGGAGGATCTTCCCAGGGAAAGAAATAGCATGTGGCAGGGATGAGCAAAGCTGTGTTTGGACGGTAGGAAGACTAGTTTTCCAGGAGTAGATGATCAGTGAGATTGGCAAGGGAGAGTGGAGTCATATTATGGAGGGTATTAAGGACACTCATAAGATTTGTCATCCCTCTCATCTGGGGTGATTTCATCCCAATTTTTACTTAATTGCATCTGGAAAGATGCTATTGCCAAATGAGGTTACATTCAGATGCTCTGGTGGACTTGAATTTGGTGGGGGGCCCTTTTCAATTTATTAATCACAAATTGAGACTGGACTGAGCCTGAGCTGCTTTAATTGAGGCAACAACAAGGCTATGAGTTCATGCTTACAGTTTAAAGAGATGTGTATAAAATGTAGTTTGGAGGGAATAGTATTGGAGTGGAGACCTGACCAAGATGGAGGAAGAAGCCATGTGAGGTTGTGAGGTAGGTGAGTAGGAGGAGCAGAAAGTCAAGACCTTCAGATGAGAGCAAGTTCAGCATTTAGAAAGAATGATCACTCATCCATCTTCTGTAATGTGAACTTCCTCACTAGCAATGGTGGCAAGTCTTTAAGCCTGAAGAGACAAAAAAGGAGACCATCTAGTATTGAATCCATTCAATTTGCCTGCTCTTTTCGCCCAAGTCAAGGCTGTGCCGTCCATGAGCAAGAACTCAGCTGAAACTGAGTATTGTTGGTGGTCCATGAAAGAGACCCAATTACCTTCCAATTCTCTTTCTCTGATAAAATTTGCTCAGAGACACTAGAAGCCCAGGAGAATAAATCATCCCAAATCTTCAAACTGTCTTTTCCTGGTTTGCTTTGGAATTCTGTGAAAGATGAGACCTATGTTTGGAGCAGCATCACACCAAAACTGAGGGATTTATTTAGTGGAAAGAGAAAATTTGGTTCCAATCCCCAACTATAACCGTGGTTAGCTATGTGTTGTGGATACCTCTAGCCCTTCAGGACTTAACTCTATGGGAATGTTGAACCAGATTATCTGGGGTGTGTGTGTGCGGGTTGGCCTCATCCAACTCCAGCTTCCCCCAACTCTACCATTTTGGCTTCCAGTAAGGCTTCAGGAGCTGTCCTCCGGCCCTCCTGGGACCCATCCAGAGTTGATGGACACAGTTTTTGGGGAACCGAGGGTCTGAGCATACGATGGTTGTAAAACCAATATTTATCTGGGTATTTGTGAACACACCTTCACTTAAACTGGTGACCACTGATGTGAGGCCCAGTTTCTGCATATGGATTTGTTGACTTGCAAGTCCTTGCAAGGACTCTCTGCCTCTGCTTGTTCCTGGAGCATCTGCCAGTCGAATTTCAGATCTGCCATCTATCCTCCATAGGGCTGAGATAAGGAAGAAAACCCGACTTTGCAGCCAGAAAACCAGGGTTTTTTTTTTTTTTAAAGAACAAATTGTTCACTGTTGTCTGTTTACTGAGTTAAACAGTTCAGCATGTGATTACCCTGGCTGTGTGTGCTGGAGAATCTGTTTGTACTGCAATGTGACTCTTAAATTCATGTTAATGTGGCCTTACATGTAAATCCCAAACACATTTTTCTTCTGTCCTCTGGTATTCTATTGAGTAGATACTGGACCTCTTTTTCCTGTTGGGGCAGAAGTGATGAGCTTCTTAAGCTGTTCGGCTATTTGCTTGTGGGTGATGGGGGTGACCATCACATCTCCATCAGCCCAGATGGACTGTCTGGGTTTGACAACTGAAAAGCCTTCATCCTGGAAATCCCTCAGTCCCAAGCTGGGCAGCTGGCATTCTAGGGGGGCGTTGTGAGGCTGCTCAGGATTGAAGAATGAACTTGGAGAAGTGAAAAAGTAAATTGGAAGAAAAGCATTAGCCCTGAGAGAAGGAAATGCTGCTCTACAGACTCTGCTCCCTCCGAGGCTGTGAGCCCTGCAGAGGAAGGTCCTGCCTCATTGTGCGGCTGGAACACCACTGACATTGAGACTGTCTGTGGAGACTCTGGCTGGTTAAGATGAGCTGTAACAACATCAGAAAAAACCACAGGAATTCCTACCCTCAAGACATCCTCTTTGGCTTCTCATATTATAGACCCCCAGCAGCAGCAGCCAAAGGACCTGCCCTTCTCTTCACTGCTGATGCCCAGGAGCAAAGCTTGGACTGGAATTTCTGCTACAATTTCTTTCTCAAAGCAAGCAAAATTTGTTTGAAGTGATTTGATTCCAGTCTTGGGGCAGAAGCAAGGTTCGGGGGGCTTGAACATCTTGTTGCTGTGGCCTAAAAACAAGAAGTCTTTGAGAATATCAGAGGTTAGCATTTGAAAGGGCTTTTCCCAGCTTTGCAGTGAAATGGTGAAATCACATAAAAAAAAAAAAAAACATGGCTCATCAATGTGTACACGTTGGATTTATGAAAGGCTATGAGTTCATGCTTACAGTTTAAAGAGATGTGTATAAAATGTAGTTATAATTAAAAAGAGGTGAATACCAAAGAAAAGTATATTAATGTAGGCAGGTATTCCTTTTTAAATAATGTTAATATGTTTGTTTTATAGTATTGATTTGTATTTGCTTCTCTGTGCACAAGCAGGAGAGAATAAACCCAGAGATCAGTAAGTTGGCAGGTGGTCCCCCTGGATTTGCTCTGAGAGCACAAGGACCCATCAGCATCTGGTCATGTTTAATAATCAGGTAGGAAGGGCCGGAGCAGTTGGGGAAGGAGGGCATAATGCATTCCAATCTGATGGATTGTCCCATATCCTAAGGAGGGGAGTCACCTTTCATTTCCTAAGAGGCTAGAATGGTTCTAGTAATAAGTAGTGAATGAGTAATGAACTACTAGTAATGAGTAGTTAAGGATGATTCTAGTAATGAGAATAAATAATTACTGAAGAAGGCATTCCTGTTTTAACAGCTAATGACCAGGCTGATACATGAAAATGATAGTGCCATGCTCTCACACATAGGCACATGCAAACTTTTTTAATTAACTAATTAATTTATTTTTAAAATTTTTACAGACTTCATTTTGATTCGTTGTACACAAATGGGGTACAACTTTTCCTTCTATGGTTGTGCACAATGTAGATTCACACCATTCATGTAATCATACATGTACATAGGGTAATGATGTCTGTCTCATTCCACCATTTTTCATACCCCCACCCCTCCCCTTCTCATTTCCCTCTTTGTAATCTAAAGTTCCTCCATTCTTCTCTCACTCCCCACGCCCCCAACCTGATTCTATATCATCATCCACTTATCAGCACATGCAAATTTAATGACCACCTTATTTCTTGGAAAGAAAAAATAAAAATTTACATGAAAATCAGGGACATAAAAGTAATGCCTGATCTGCAGACAGGAAGGCTAACCTCAGATCAAACAAAAAGTAAGGAGGTTAAATGCTCAGGATATTTAAGGGTGAGAAAAGATAAGGCCACGCAGGTACAAACACTTTGTAAGGCTCTTCCTGTGATGGTGTTGTGCACCAGGGTTGAGAAGTGATATTCCAGATGTGACCTGCCAATCTGAATTGACTTTAGGGTTGGAGATGGAGCTCAGTGGTAGAGTAGTTGCCTAGCATGTGCTAGGACCTCAGTTCAATTCCCAACACTATAGAAAAATAAAAAATAAAACAAGATAATTAAAAAAGAATTTTTAAAAATTGGCTTTAGTTCCAGTAAACATGATTAGCAGGAATGGGAGGGGTGCTATTAACACTTACTGAGCAGCAGTTATGGGTCAGGTTCTGTGCTAGAGATTTCATATACATTTCTTCTATTCCTCTCAACAGCCCTGGGGAAGGAGCCTGTAAGCCAGTTACTATCACTGTTGTTGACAGTACCATGAAACCCAGGTCCTCAGCATGCTAGGCAACTGCTTTACCACTGAGCTGCCTCCCCTGGTACTACCATTATTTTACACGGCTGGAAACAGAGGCTAGAGAGATTTTGTAATTCATTGTGTCTTAAACAAAGCTTGTTTCCTCACACCATATCATGCATTATGAGCTGAGGCCTCAAAGGGAAAATAATACGAAAGCAGAATAAAGATGAGAGCTAGTCCGGTAACTTTCATTCATCCTGAGCTCTCCACCCAGGGGAGGTGAGACATCATGCTGTCCTCAACTGCATGCTGTCGTGCCATGGAATTCCCTCCACCTGCTCTTGAAAAATGGTCATGAAGAGAAATGGCACATGGTGGGCACAGAGAATGGGGGGGTGGTGTTCATCCAGGGAGAGCAGCGATGGGTGCTGGGTGAGGGTAGAAGGCACCCAAACCTGGGGATGTGGGCATGAAGCCCTTCTCCTTCTTCACCCCATGGTGGCAGTGCTGAGCCCTTGGGATCTGCTGCTGTGGCCCTGTGAGTGTTGAGTAACTGTGTGACAGGAGCAGAGAGGCTGGGAAGATGAGGCCAGAGAGGGAGGGTCAGGAAATGCAGAGGCCAGGTCAATGAGGACAGAGATGATCCTAGGAAACACGTTGGCTGCTGTTCTAGGGAGCAGAAAGGTCATTTGGAGACGGGAGAAACTGGGTGTTTGGTGGCTCAGGGCTGCTGTTGTCAGCAGTTCTGGAAAACGTTTTAAAGTGAACATGCACATGTCCACACACCCATGCACACACATTCACTCCAAAATACAAGTTAACTTTTTCCCTACAGAGGTAAAATGGACACAAACAAGTTTCAGAGCTTCATTTACTTGGGGAGCAGCACAGTAGACACCTCTTCTTTGAGAGCCCACACATTCACCTTGGGTTGCGAAGCTGCTGACCACACCAGACCCACTTAGCTTCCTTCACGGAACATTTGGCACCATTCAAACACAATCCCCTTGGAGATTGTGGGGCTATGTCTCTCCTGTGACCTCCAAAGGGATCTCTGGGGGCCATTTCCTCACTCCGATAATTCAAGTCAGCTCATGCTATCCTGGTTAATGACTTGAGAAAGATCCCCCAAACCACTGGTACCCAAAGACGATTTGAAGTCAGGGGCCAACACAAACTTGGAAAGATAGCTATGGTGCCAGGTACCAAACAAGAATAAATGAAAGCAAATCAGCCACAAAATCAACTCCACATGTCCAGCATTGTGCCTCAGAGGCCATGGAATTGTGGCTCTGTCTTCTCAAAACAGAAACCCTTCACCAAACCAAAACTGCCCATCTCAGAAGCTACAAAATGTTCTTCCTAACCACAAAAGAACAAGGGGATGTGAGGTCATTCAGAGGTCTGAGTCTAGGGCCAGAACAAGCCCCTACGTCTATGACACTGGGACCTAGGAATGCTCCAAGCTCTGGAGCACACGCTGTTTGACTAGTCCTTGTCACCATCTATCATTGAAGTTATTCCCATGTCACCACAGGCCTCTTTGGGAAACTATTTCTCAGCTTCATGTTACTATAACAAAATACCTGAGATAATCAACTTATAAAGAGAAAGGTTTGTTTTGGCTCACGGTTTTGGGTGTTCCAGTCCATGACCAATTGGCCCTATTGCTTTGGATTGGTGAGGAGGCAGCACAACATGGAGTCTATGCCAAAGCACATGTGGGAGAACTTGCTTACATTATGAACCAGGAAAAGAACAAACAAACAAACAAACAAGAAAGGGAGGGGCCTGGATCCCACAATTCCTGTCAAGGAATTCCCTCTACCCTGCCCAGGGATCAAGCTTCTAACACACTGGGGGACATTAAACATTCAATAGTAGCAGAACCTAATGGTGGTTTGAGAGAAATCCAGCTCTGCAGTCAGCTCTGCTTGAGTATTCTAGGAGGCAAAGATGAGGCAGTAGGGGTAGGCATGAATTAGAGATGGAAACTTTGTTTGGGTTCTGGTCTCAGGGTCAATACTCAGCCTCAGATCCAAACTCTGTGGAGTTATTGCCTGTACTGGTTGGAAAACTCGCTCCCCATCTAAAAGTTTTAATAGTAAGTACCGAATGTACAACTCATCAGTCATTGGTGATTGTCTCTGTGTGCATTGTTATGGTATCTGTCCGGGAGAGGGAGCCCAGGCTAGTCACACAGCCTCGTTCTTCCTGTACAGAGAAAAAGTATAGTAACGTGGTTTAAGAGGAACACAAATGAAAGCCCTTCATAAGGTCAGGGACTGAATGTTTGTGTGTCTCCGCCTCCAAATTCATATGTTGGAGTCCTCACACACAGTGTGATTGTGTTTAGAGATGGGGCCTTTGGAATTAGTGAGGTCATGAAGGTGGGGCCTTTGGGCTGGGATTAGTAACCTTACAAAAGAAGAAGAGAGAGAAAGAGGTCACGTGAAGACTCAGTGAGAAGGCAGAGGTTCCTAAGCCAGGAAGAGGGCTCTCACCAGAAGCCAACTCTGCTTCATTCTGACCTTGGACTGCTGTGTCCAGAACAGCTGAGCTTTGAGTGCTTGTGTCTCCAACAGATTCATATGTTGAAACCTAATCACCAAGTGATGGTATTAGAAGGAAGGACCTCCGGAGGTGATTAGGTCAAGATGACCCACCCTCATTGATGGGATTGGTGCCCTTGTAAAAGATTGAGGGAGACCACTTGCCCTTCCACTATATAAGGATGTGCAAATGGTACCATCTGCGAGGGAGTGGTCCTCACCAGACACCAAATCTGCTATCACCTTGATCTTGTACTTCTCTGGAACTCTGAGTAAAAGATTTCTGTTATTTATAAACTCCCCAGTCTAAGGTATTTTGGTATAGCTTCTTAATGGACCAAGACAAAAAATGTGAGAAAATAAATTTCTGTTGTTGAAGCTCTCCAGTCTGGTATTTTATTGTGGCAGCCCAAGCTAAGACACTAGGTATCCATCCTTGCCCATGCTGGCCTAGGCTATACTGACAATGTCCACCTCTTTGTTGACTTTATTTGTTCCAGACTGAATATTCTTTCCTTCCCTCTGTCTGTAGCTTCTCCATTGGGGATCAGATGGTCAGTCTTACATCAAGGAAGTTAAATCATAGGAAACCACCATTTTGTAGGTCAAAAGCTACAAAAGCCATTGAAAATTGCTGCCATTTAGCCACTTTTTTGGCCTATGAAAAGGTTCTTCCACACAGTTCTAACATGTGCTGGCATTGCAGGCCCAGGTCTGTGGTAGATGCTATGGGAATGACAGAAATGTAAGAAACACCCTTGTCTGCTGGAGTTTGCTACGACAAGGGTCAGCCACTGTGACCCATGGGCTACATCTGGCCTACCATCTGTTTTGTAGCTTTCCTGGAGCACAGCCACACTCATTTGTTTACTCATAGTCTGTCTTTTTTCATATTACAACACAGAGCTGAGTAGTGAACCAAGACAGCGCCACCCACAAAGCTCAAAATGCTTATTATCTGGCACTTTATAGAAAACTTTTGCTGCCCCCTGCTTTGCATCATGGTAGGAGCTGATGATCATTCATAAACACTACCATTTTTTCTTATTGCTTTATTTATCACCTCTCATACCTTTTTCTGCCTTACCTTTCATAGCATTACTATACTTTTTCCTCCTCTGCTTGTGTGAATTTGCAAAGTCCCTTCTCTCCTTGGTCTCCTTTGCTCCTCTTGCTTATGCGGGTCTTGCTTATTCTATGTCACCATTCCTTTCTCTATCCCTATCTTCCCTTTCTTCCCCTGCTTCTAGTCTATGATATTTGACTGTCTCCTCCACTTCCTGCTGCATTTCTTCTTACACTTCTTTTTTTCCATCTTTTCACCTGTGATTTCTCCATAGAATTGATTGGCTCTTTTGAAGTGAAGTGAGCGGGCTGACTCCCCTTCCCACTGCTCCCAGCAGCTTGTCTCTGGTCTCCCTCCTCCCCAATCCTAGGCTTCTGTAGATCTCCCTCCTGAGATCTCCTTGGCCAAGGACTGGTAGTTAACTGGAAAGATGGCCTTTGAGAATCAGGGTCCACGCTGATTCTGGTTGACGGTATACTCTGATTGGTCAGGGCTGAGTGCTCTGCAAATCATTCTGGCTGTACAAACATCTGCCTCCACTTGCTTTAGGGCTCAGAAATTTAGAAATGTTGCCCAGATAGCTTTGTCATGGAGACTCCAAGAGTCCCTCCTTGAGGCCTCAGTCTTTTGGGGTTTTTGTGGCACTGTGAGGTAGTGTCTAGAATTCAGAAATTAAGTCCATTCAACTTTGGGATGGGTGTGGGTGCTGGGTGGTGCCTTTCTTCCCACAAAGTAATGTGTTTTGAATCTAAGACATTCTGTGGTCAAATATTTCTCAGAAGCATGTATCAATGGTTGTTTAAAATTTCTTCATGTAATGATATAAAACAATACATCAAAACTGGGTAGTTTGGAGTAATTTTTTTTTGGAACTGGGGATTGAACTCAGGGGCGCTCGGCCACTGAGCCACATCCCCAAACCTATTTTGTATTTTATTGAGAGACAGAGTCTCACTGAATTGCTTAGGGCTTGCTAAGTTGCTGAGGCTGGCTTTGAACTCACGATCTTCCTGCCTCAGCCTCCCAAGTCGCTGGGATTACAGGCATGTGCCACCATGCCTGGCAGTTTGGAGTAATTTTAAAGTAATTATTGAAGATCTTTCAAACCTTGTCATACCACTCATTGTTGATGCCAGAGCAATAAGAAGCCTCATCTCGCAGGACCATTAACTGCCAAGCCAGCCCACAATTGAAGTGAGGAGGAAGCAGCCCCAGATGTCACCTCACTAAAGAATTTGGCTTCCTTTTTAAATATTCTTTCCCTTTTAAATGAATATTGCTCCTTTTTTTTTTTTTTCAACACTATGGGGTGTGTTGCAATTCTGATTTCTGTATGCTGTTTTTGAAACTTTTGGACAAACCATTTAAACATTGCATCTAATATAAAAGTCATAAACTTGGTATGGGAAAGAGGAAGGGATTTAGCTCAACGATGTGTAATAGACATTTGTTGATTGACTCTCTAGCTTCTATTATTTTCTTCCTGTAGCCCACATTTCAATTTAGGGATCCGTAGCTCTATGAAATCTGATTCCACCTGGGGCTACAAGGTGGACTATGTATGTTCCAGGTCAGCATGTTTTCCTCCCCAGTCATTGTGGTTAGCTTTGTGTAGATATGTGACTAAGCAAATCCAATTAGAGTGGATCTCAGGGCTTTTGCTTGGAATTGTAAAACAACTTCTCTCTCCAGCTGGAGTAAATGAGGAAGCACACAGTCTCAGGTATTTTGTTATAGTAACAAAATTGACTAATATTTAAGGCTTGTCAGTTCTTCTTTCTAAATATTCCTTTTTATCTTTCCTTCTTTCCCATTCTTACTAACATTACCCATGTCTTTATATGCTCCCTACATCTCTGTACAGTGTCTATTCCCTCAAATTCATCTAATTCCTGCTAGCTTAATATCCTTAAACGGACTTTTAAAACTTTGCTGAATTCCCTCTAATAGCAAAATAAAGGCTATGCTGCTCAACAAGGCAGTCCATGCTCCATTCTCGCTAGCCCTTTAACTTGAATTACCCTCAGGCTCAACTGAAACACAGCAACAGAATGGCTGTGTTTTTGCAGGTGAGATCTTTATGCAAAGGTTATGTCAATAGTCCCTTCTAAGGACTTTTTCAGGAATTGTTGAAGGCTGAGGGAAGGTCCACTGCTGGACCCAAGCTGCAGGAGAACACATGCTGATGAATATCAGGAATCCACAAGGACCATGCCCTAGGAAAATGCATGACTTCAAGGTGTTAAATACACTTACTAACATAAAGTTCTATCTCACATGGGGTCACCTCCGAAACAGTGGGCATTTCAAACATTTGTGACTTTAACATAACCAAAACAGATATTGATTAATGTCTAAGTACTCTACTCTTTATATATTAATGTATTACATATTAATACTATTTAATGTATTTTTAATTATATATTATATATTAATGCATTTTTTATTTTAGTAGGAAACCATAGAAAAAGTGACTATTAACTCATTGTAAACTTGGATTTCTTGCTGGATTGAGGGAAGACATTCTCTATTTGCAACTAACAGAAACCCTGTCCCATGAAGGCCTGTGTGCTCTGAGAAGGCGCTAGCCAGCCTTGTTTTCTTCCATTTCCCATGACAGGCACTCCTCCCTGTAGGCTCTTGCCAAATCCTCATGCATGTTGAGTCAAAACATTTTGGATATGAGCTCATCACATGTGAAAAGGTTTTTAAACAAGAGCTTCACATGCAAGTGTACTATAGGCTCTTTCCGTCAATATTTCAGTTCAAATTTCCTGAAGCTTTGGAAAATTGCATGTATTTGTACAATATCTTGGCATTGCCCTTCTGAATTGAAGTGAGACGGTGGCTTCCTGATGTAGACTAAACAAATGAACAAAGATGCATGCCTTGTAGATAGTGGATTGACTACTTCAGACATTGTCTGTTTAATTGATAGACTTGTGCTTGTACTTACATATACAATGGCCAGTGTGCTGAGTCAGTCGTCTAAATAAGAATTTATGTTCATTAAAACCACGTTAGCCGGCCAATCTTGATTTCGGCTAGAAATTAAGTCAATTTGAATATATGTGGTATTCACTCATTCTCTCTGGGGAATGTCTAACCCAGAACCTGGTGAGTACTCTGATCAGAAGGTCATGATGGGTTTGGTGCTTGAATAACCAAATTTGATTTTTTGTTCTACTCTAACCTAAACCCCTCAGATATTGATGATAGGATTGTGGAGAAGTATCTCTGGAGGTGACCCATAATTCCAAGAAGAGTAAAGAGATGAGGAAGAGAAAGGATAAAGATCAGAGAAGAAGATTCAATGACCAAAAGTTTATAAACCATATTAAGTTTAATTGTAGATAATACATAGAGGACATTTTCTTCCTCTTGAGTCAGACATGTTTATTGGTTTTGTATAGGTATTGATTGCCTTTGACACATCTAAAATTTTATGCTTTTGTGAGACTTTTCTTAAAAATGTTTTTCAGTCAAAGTTGAACAAATTCTTGAGTTTAATTTGGGATAGAGTAATCTGCCCTTCGGAAGACAGATATGAGTTCAATAGAGGTAGTTACAGGTTAAAGTCTATAAAAATGTGGAGTCCCTGGAATACCCTATAAGTCTTTCTTTTTCCCTTTCTTCCTCTTTCAATTTTCTAGTTTTCAAAGGGAAGAAGAAAGTTCTTCTTTTAATAACTCTTAGCAATGCTTACCACCACAGTCAGACAGAAGGTAGACTCTCCTAGATAACTTGGAGATGTCCCAACAAACTCTTTGGGAGCCCTCCTCCTCTAGGGCTATCCAGATGTATGCTGATAAGTTGAATCTTTCCCAGGTTGCAGGGCATGGTGGCATGGAAGGGACTTTAGAATCTGATGGCCTTGCCCAGCTTGGTTGGATGGCATCAGAACTCATGTCCTAAGGAAGACTTTCCACACTGAGCTGAACTTTTCAACTTCGTGGATCTCTTCTTCTTCCAAATCACATTTGTAATTCTAACTGACCTCAGACACTTGTTTTTTTTGTTTTTGTTTTGTTTTTTGCTTTTTCTCTCTCTTTTCCAGATCAAACAGAGAGCATATTAGATGAATGTACTTTTTTTCCGTCTTGTTATATAGTTTTGTCAATCATAGTAAAACCTCACTTATTCAGACTTAAATTGTTGGATGGCAGACTAAGTAAGGAATAATTTGAAATGTTGAAAATTGTAAGAGTAGTCATTGGAACTAACATGCATCTGTAATGGTATGAACTAGTAGCTGAGAAAGAGCCCTCAGGGATCCCAGATCTTTTCTGGTGCTTCAGTGAATTGAGAAATACCATCCGTATTTATTGTGCTTCTTGTCAGTATATAAATATTTACTGTTAAATCTTTGAAAAGAGCTTATCCTCTTGAGTAGGTTAGAATTCCTCTTATTTATGTTATTATTTACATTATGCAAAACACATTATAAAACCTTTTGCTGGCATAAACTTTAGATCAGTGTGTATACAATTCATGATTAACATATTACCGAGGACTGGATTAATCAGATTGCAGCATGGATTTTGTATTGGAAAGCTGCTAAGATTCCATGGAGGCATATTTAGAAGGAGCAGAGTCAATCCATTCAGCAAATGTTTGTTGACTCTTTCTTTTTTGTGCCCAAACAAAATTTGATCTGGTAAATGGGGGTAATATGAGTGCAGTGGCTAAAAAGAAAACCAACCAAACAAAAAACACCCACACATTCTACAAAGTATGCTTTACCAATAAGCGCATCTTCCCCCCTCATGTCTCTTAGCCAACAAGCCCCAGAGGGTAGAATAAAGAGATTTGAGTTTCACTTCCTCTCTTAGTCTTCCCAAACACTAGGGTGGGGAATAGACAGCAGGAGGTAGTAAGAACAGAAACAATCTAAAGAACCACAAAAACAGTTGACTTTGGGGCAAATTCTAAAGCAGACCATGGGAAAAGGAAACTATGAAAATATTTTTATCTCTGTATGAATTACTCTTTATTTGAACTCCACTTCTCCCTCAGATACCATCTAGCCTCTCTTTGAAGATATTCCCTGTTCATAATTCTCTCCACACCTTAAGTGGATCCCATGTCCATCTCCATGAATGTTATTTTCCTTTGAAGTTCAATCCTTTTGTCTTGACTTAGCAAAAATAGCACCACTAATGGAAGTCTTTATATTCTCTCTTCCAGTTTCAATTTTTTTTGCCAGTTTGAGAAGTCAGTCATAACTTACAAATTCTGAATTCTGTTTTTCCTTTTCTCTCCAACTTCTCTCTCTCATAGCTCAAACTTTGGTCTATCCCTGTCATCTACTTTCTCTTTGTGTACTCAGAGGCATTATTTTTCATTTTATTTATTTTTGTTTGACCAACTCCCCCTGCCCAACTTCAGTGGAGTATAGTTGATGATTAAAAATTGTATGAATATATATAGTGAAATAGGTACCACAATCAAGCTAATTCATCACCTTGAATAGTTACCATTGTTTGTGGGTGTTGAGAACACTTAAACATCTCTCTTCTTAGCAAGTTTCAAGTATGCAATATTGTTGACTATAGTTACATTGTTGTGTGTTAATTCTCCAGAACTTACTGATCTGGTACAACTTGAACTTTATACCCCTTGATAAATTTCTCTCCATATCACCCTACCCCTAACCCATGGTACTACCATTTTGCTCTTGGTTTCCCTTTTGGATTCTATGTACAAGTAAGATCATGCAATATTTGTCTTGCTGAACCTGGTTTATTTCATTTATCATAATGGCTACCAGGTTTATCCATGTTGTTGTAAATGGCAGGATTTTCTTCTTTTATTAAGACTGAAAAATATTTCATTAAATGTTTGTGTATGTAAGTGTGTGTGTGTGTGTGTGTGTGTGTGTAATTTCTTTACCCATTCATCCATCAATGGACATGGACATAGTGTAGGTTGTTTCCCTATCTTTTAAAAAACAATGCTGAAATGAATGTAGACTACAGATACCTCTTAAGATTCTGATTTCAATTTCTTTGGAAATGTCCTTTGAAGTGAGATTTCTGGATTGTAAGTTTATTTAAAAAATTTTTAAAGGAAACAATACTTTTTTGTAAGAATACACAATAGGGAAAGAACAACCTTTTCAACAAATGATGTTGAGAAAATTAGACATCCATATGCAGAACAAAATCAAACACTTAACTCACACCATATACAAAAACCAACCCAATTTGGACTAAAAACTTAGATGCAAGGCCTGAAACTACAAAAACACTAGTAGAAAATAGAAGAAAAGCTTCTTGATATTAATCTAGGAAATGATTAACTACGACCTCAAAAGCATAGGCAACAGAGGCAAAAACAGACAAATGGGATTGCAGAGGCTTTATTTTTGATTATCTCTCTCTGAAAAGTATTCTGACCCAGAGGTAGCACAATGTTCATCCCAAACCAAAGATGTAGAAGGAGGAAAATGTAGAGAAAATGTAGGATGTAGAGAAAAAAAATACCATTCAACATGGTGGCACTTTGAGTGAGGACCAGAGGTTCTGATTCACCCACAGAAAGTTAACTCAAATTCAGAGACTCTGGCTAGAAAAGGCAACTTTAGGCATGAAGGGTCATAGGTAGGGAAAGTCAAGTAGGTAAAATCTTCCCCTTCCCCCTTTTCTTTGCTACTCTTCCCCACTAGTCAGGCTCTCTGAGGGTCCTGGAAGGGCACATGGGCACATCTTTGTTGTTAAAGATGCAAGTCAGGCAGCAGCTTCCTTATTAATTTTGGCATTAAAATCAAGGCTATTTCCTCAATGGTTGCTTGATTTCCTAGGAACCACCTGCTCCTGAGTTGGGAGGCTATGGTGGTGGCAGTGGGTAAGCAAATGGGGTTCCAGGGCCCCAATCTCTAATGGTTCTAATTAAAGCCACTCGCAGCAAGCACATAAGAGAGCACATGATTAATAAACACATGCACAAATTAATTGCATGATTAAAATTATCATATAAAACTATATTTAATAAGAAATTGGCAAAGCATGTGTTTAGAACACATCACACCATAACTTGTAGAAGGAAGACTCCAGAAAGGTGCTCCATTTTGACACTGGATCAATGGATTGTTTAAAAGGGGAAAATATTTTAGGTTGATTCTACCAAGTCCATTTAAGAAACTTTCTACATGAATTTGTATTTGGTAGCATGGGCTGGGTGAGCCAGCAAGCATGTCATATCCACTATGGAAACAGCTTCAACTGAACACACCCTGCCTCATTGCCTCCTCAAGCCCTTCTTATCTGACAATTTTAGAACTTGCACTGGATATGGGTGAGGAACTCAGGTGCATGGATCAGGGTGGTAGAACTGGAACTCAGAGGAGCAAAAGATTCTGTAATGGATGGAGTTTTAACTTTCCTTTCTACTCTTACTGCTGCTACCAGCTGACATTTATTTGATATTTCCCTTATGCTAGGAACTTTACATTATCTATAGTTCTCTCAATAATCTTGAAAGAAAAATTTTCCTCTCTTCTGTGCAGCTAAACCCAGAGGTCAGATAGGTTAAAGCATAATTCATGTCACATAGCTAGTAAGTGGCAAGGATCTCACAAAGATGTCTGATCATGCCCCTGAACCCTTTCCTCTGCTCAGCAAGATTGGTGGACTGACCTGCAGAACATAGAAAACCTTACAATTGTGAGATGACTTACAGCAAAATTTAGCCTAACATTATGTACAATTCCCTTTGGTTATTCAGAGATAAACTCTCATTTCCCTTTCCAGGCAAAAAAAGGCCATTCCTGTAACTCGAAACAACACTGCAAGCTCCTATCCAATTTCCTGTCCCTGTATCTTTTAGAGTAATTATGGCTCATCTCTCTAGGTTTTCCCATTGATATTTATTCTTTGTTGATTTTTCTCCAGATGCATTGGGAGCATATGTCCAAATTAAATATCATTTTATCATTTCCTGCCTCTTATTTGAAAGTTTGCTTTGTCTTTTCCTCTCCATGGGGTTTGTATTACATTCCAATTAATGTCTTACAGATCTTGGCTACAGGCTGCTAGCTACACATCCACGTCACTGGATGACAAGCTCAAGACACTCAATTCTATCCATTGTCTTATATTGGATTCAAAGATATTAGACCTTGCTTGGAATTGCCCACTGGAGACCACATCTGACCTTCTACTTAGACACCCAATTCATCAACCATACCAGTCCCCTCAGGGCAATAAGGCAGGGCATAAGGCAGGGCATAATTGTCTATAGCTCATAAATAAGAAATTGAAGGCCAGCAAGGTTGTGGAACTTGCCCAGGCTCATACAATGATATAACCATGAACAGGACTAAAAGCTTTTGTGTCATGACTGTAAAAGATCAAAACCATTCACACCTCAAATACATTCTCTATAAAAAATGATTGACTTTTTTTTTTGTTAAACTGCACTTTATTTGTTGGCATAAAAACAGCTTCCAGGTTTTTATTTTGAGTTATGTTCACTTTGGAGTAGCTCTGGGTAACATGGTGACATGGGTGAAACATGTTATCAGGGTTTGGGACTCTGACTTCGTTTCTTCCAGTTCCCAGCACTGCCTTCCTCTGGAAGGGGTAGAATCTCCCCTGTCAGTCTTACCTTCTAGGTTCAGATTTTGAAGTGCTGGCCCCTTGATGCTCCTCAAATCACAGCCTCTGAGGGTCCTGTGCCCCTCAAGTCAAAGGTTCACTTTTGGTGGATTTCTCAGTGTGGGGCATCTAAGCATGAAGTTCTTTTAATGGAAAACAAAGCTTTCATTCCTCCATCAGAACCCAGATGCAAGCATGTGCTTGGGAGAGGTGTCACTTTGATTTAGAGCCACATGTAGAGGTAAGTGACAGCTGCCATGTCTGCTCCTAAGCTGGTTTTAATGAGTATAAGGAAGGGAGAGTGAGGGCAGGAGTGTCTGAGAGGTTGGTACAGAAGGCACACCCCTGAGAGAGTGAGGGAGAACTTGGGAAGGAGGAGCCTGGGAGTGCTCCTCTCGGCTCCATTGGCCATGAGTGGGTTTAAAAATGTGTTGACCTCATAATTGCACTGAGGGTAGACTCCCACCATGGGCTACCACTTCTCACACTGATCATTCTTCCCAAGAATTCATGGTTTGGGCTTAAAAAAAAAGAAAGAACAAAAACAAACATGTCCATTATTCACCACTGAGAGGGTGTGGAGAAAATCATGACAATTAATGTATGCCTTTGAAAAAATGTAATTTAGGCCAAGAATCATAAAAATGTTTGAGCCTTTGAATCATGATTGCACCTTCTGGGAATACAGCCTAAGGAAAAGATCCTGTGTGGGGCACATGGTGTATAACCTGTGTGTTTGCTCCAAGGTGTAGGAGTACAAATACACATTTCCTGCTTAGTGGCTTGAACATCTTGTGCTCTGTTAGGAAGTCTAGTGACAAATTTTAAGGCTCCTCCCCAACCACACCTGTATTGGTCAAGCGTACTTGAAGCTTATCCAATCCAGAGTCAGAGAGAGAAGAGAATTCCATCAGCCCACAGCAGCTCCTCCAGATTCTGTTATTGTTTTTTTTTTTTTTTTAACTTTTATTTGTTTAGTTTATTTATTTTTTTGCAGTGCTGGGGATTGAACCCAGGGCCTTGTGCTTATGAGGCAGGCACTCTACCAACTGAGCTATATCCCCAGCCCCTGTTATTGTTTTTTATTTTGATTTTTCTGCTACTACCACCAGTGTCACTATTGAAAATCGTCCAGGGCATCTGTGTCCACTCTCATGCTGAAGTCACTGTAGACCCAGCAAAGGCCACAGGAGTCCTTTGAAGCCTCAGGGCTGAACTTGTTAAGGGTCTCCACAGTTTGGCTCCCACATGTCCCAGGACAAGAACACTGTGAAGGGTGACTAGATCCAGAGAGGCTTCCAGTCTCAGTCATGAAGTGGGTCCCATTGTGTTGCATCAGGACCATAGCTTGATTCTCCCTGTCCTCTTTAGCCTTTGTCTTTAGTTCATTACCTTTCCTGGCCATAGGACCTTGGGAGGTCATATCAGCTCACCCTCTTGATTTCTCTCTGAACTATAGGAAGTAGGTTTTGGATGTGGGTTTCTTCTCTGCTACGGGTTCTGCTCCTTAGACCACCTAACCACTTCCTCTTCAATGATCAGCTTTGTACTCCTATGACTCTCAAAGAATGACAGTTTTGATAGAATCCTGTTTACCTGAATACCAGAATGGTGGGTACCTGGTATTCCCCTCTTGTTGCATAACTAAAGCAGCTACTCAGAGATCTTATATACAATCACCATAAAAAATAAGCTTCTTGAGTTTAAAAACAAAAAGTAAGTATCTATGTATGCATGTAGATACCATTGCAAATTATTTATAAAATTCTTTTTTTTCAGATTTAATTCACTTTATTTATTTATTTTTGTATAAAAGTCCCATGTTGTGGGCATAGCTAGAGCCTGGGTCTGGAGTCTGTAGAGACTCTGGTGTGGGTTTTCACAAGGTGGTTGGTGAATTCCTGATAGGGAGACTGGGTGAACACAGTCTCTTTCCAGAGACCAGAGATCGGAGTCAAATAGCTCTATGTCTTAGAAATGGCATCAAAGGCGGCCTTGGTGAAACTGCCCAAGTCCCTGGCAGAAATGTAGCAGCCACCATCAGCAACTTCTTGGGCACAGGGACTGAGACAATGCAGGTACCTCTAGGGGCACGGATGAGCCACACCAGCACAGAATCACAACGTCCTATCACCTTGCAAGAGACATGTGGGCCTTGCCAATCTTGTTGCCCCAGTAACCTCTCAGCACAGGAACAATGCAGAGCTTGGCTAGGATGATGGCCCCTTGGATTGCAGTGGCTACCTCCTTGGAGCACTTTACTCCCAGTTCAATGTGACCATTTTAGTCCCCGATAGCTACAAATGCCTTGAACCTGGTCTGCTGGCCAGCATGAGTCTGCTTCTATACAAGCATGATCTTCAAATCCTCATCCTTGAGTGATGCCCCCAGAAAGAAGTCAATGATCTCAGCCTCCTTGATGGGCAAAGAGAAGAGATAGATCTTCACATCCTTGGGATTTGATCTTCACATCCTTGACCAGGCAGCCCAACTTGGTGACCAGGATCCACTTATCTTTGGCCTTGCCTTCACAAACCCCGTGGCCACAACAAAATGAGAAGAATTCAAAGTTCAGGAGGATGGGATTGTAAATTAGGATTTTTCTGCTCCATGAGACAATGTGCAGCTCTAAAAGTGATAGTGATGAAGAGTATGAGAAAGCACCGGTATTACTGTCCAACATTTCTTTTCATGTCTCAAGTAAAAGTGGATAAAAGGCTCTTAATATTAACTGTTGACATACAGTTACTGCCAACAGGACTTGCTGATGAAATAAGGGAGAGAAGATTTAAGATGATTAGACTTGAGCTATGAGATGAATATTGATGCTGTTTCCTGAGATAAGGAAGGACTGGAAGAGGCAAAGATAGATGTTGAGAAACTAAGACCTTTGCTAGACTATTTTTGAGAAACTTCTTAGTTATTCATGTAGTGAGATTGAGCAGGCAGTGGGATGTAGGAACTTGAACCCAGGAAGAAGGTTAATGAAGTCAAGAGTAGAAAATTTAAATTTGAGAGTCATCCGTGTGTAGAGGTGAGGCTGGGTGAGTTCACTTAGGAAGAGAATACGGATAGAATGAAAAGATCTGGGAGAGATCCTGGAGTCACCCCAACATTTAGAGACCCAAGAGAGACAAGGAATAAAGTCTGAGACAATGCAACCAGTTTGGAGGAGAAGAGGAGAAAGTGGAATCTTGGAAAAGGGGAGAGGAGAGGGCTTTAACAAGGAAGGAGTGGTCAAAGATGGCAAATGATTTTGAAAAGCTGAGTGAGACAAGATATGGTTGTGACCATTTGATTGGGCAAAGGAGGTGGTTCATAAGGTTGAAATGAAAAGACTCAGTGGTGTGGAGAGAAGGAAGGATCATCAGAGTTGGCTGAGCAAAGAATAGGTGGTGAGGAGGTGTAGCAGTGACTGCAGACGGCCTTTTCAGGAAGTGGTGCTGTGAAAGACTTGAGAAATGGGTTTGTATCTAGAGGGGATAAGCTGTCAAAGGACTTTCCTTTATTTGAAAGGAGGAGCTAGAACATGTCTGACTGCTTATGGAAATGATCCATGATGGAGGGAGAAATTGATTATGCAGTGGAGAGAAGGGTTAATTACAGGAAGAGAGTTCTTGGGAAGGACAAGGGGAAGGTATCCAGAGCACAGGTGGGAGGCTGGCCTTCAAGGAAGTGGACGTGCTTGCATTGCATGACCTTGGTGCACATGCTAAGACTTCTGCACATGTATTAAGGGCTCTGTAAGAACTTGCAGTTATCAGTGCAGGTGTCAATCTCCTTGATACCCAACAGGAAAATTGTCAGCTGGCCCACCTCATTGCTCAAGTCAGGTCTGAAATGATTGCATTGGTAATTCACATGGCCTGGTTAAAGAGGAAAAGAAATGACCCAGACAGGTAGAGCCCTACACAAAGGGCATGGATTTGATACACTTGAAGCATGGAAGGACCCTAGTAATGGATGAATGGTGCATATGATTGTCTTTAAATAGTTTGTTATTTCCTTTTTTCACTTGATTGTGTTTAGCCATTAGTGATACTCTTCAGAGTTCCTGAGAGTGGCATCCTGGGGAAAGGGGAATGTGGAGAAGCCACAACCACAAACCTCTGCTGTTGATCAGTCAAAATGAAACCCACTTTCACTGCAGAGAGGCACACCCAGAAGCCTCATTTAACAGACCCTTGTGGAGAAGCCTCCTAATCAACCCGAGGAGCAACTCAAGAGAACACAGTTTGGGTTCCAGAAAGTACTGCCTTTAGGCTGGAATCTCAGAGCTTTATCTCCATGAAATAAAGCTTTGGATCGTTGGAACTTGCTGTTGGAAGAGCAAGTTGCCAACGAGCTGGTGAAGAAAACATCTATGTCCTCAAAAGCATCACTAAAAAGGAAGCTTCTATAGGGAAACACAAGTTTTCCATCACTGTTTCAATAAAAAAAAAAACTTAACAGCCCAATAAGAATTTAGAATTCAACAAAAGTGTAGCAGGCAAGATTCTTGGTTGCAAACACCAAAAACCAGCTCCAACCAATCTGTGTAGAAAAATAATTTCCTTCTTTTTTTTTAGAACTGGGGATTGAACTCAGGGACACTTGGCCACTGAGCCACATCCCCAGCCCTATTTTGTGTTTTATGTAGAGACAGGGTCTTACTGAGTTGCTTAGGGCCTCACTAAGTTGCTGAGGCTGGCATTGAACTCTTGATCCTCCTGCCTCAGCCTCCTGAGTCGCTGGGATTATAGGCGTGCGCCACCACACCCAGCTAGAAAAATAATTTCTTAAAATAATTGTGGAAATGACCCTGATGTTTGTTTAAATAGAATGTGTACATAAATTGTGATATGATCATTCAATAAAATATGTGATAATGAAAAAAGAATAAATTGCTACACCAACAATGTGAATGTATCTCATAGGCATAAACAAAGCCAGAAATTATGAACTGGTGTTGTATATTTCCATATATAGAAAGTTCAGAAACAGGCAAAAGAAATCTATGGTGCAACTTCAGGATAGTGGTTAACTTTTGATGACAGAGGGGCTGAAATGGCATATAAGGAGAGATTCCGAGGTCCAGCTGCACATGTGTGCTCACCTTGGAGAATTCCTTGACAGCACACTCTTTTTTTTTTTTTTTTTTTTTGTGGTGCTGGGGATTGAACCCAGGGCTTTGTGCTTGTGAGGCAAACACTCTACCAACTGAGCTATATCCCCAGCCCAGCTGCACACTCTTATTACATGCTCTTTTCTCTCTGAATGTCCTCATGAAAGTCACACAGGAGAAATCAACGTGGAGCTGTTAGGTAGGTGCTGGAGATGCAAGCTTGGGGCTCTAGGTACAAGTACCCCTCCCAAATCTGACCAAGAAGGAGCACCTGTCTGCTGCAGAACAGGGTGCTGTCATCTGCTCTGTGGACCCTTTCCTGGGACATGCACATATCACAACCCACAAACCAGTCGTGTATGCATGTTTGTTTTCCGTTTCCCCAACTGGAATGTGAGCTGACTGCTGGCACATAGTAAGAACTCACAGATTTTTACTGAATGCAGTTTCTTGTTGATAGCTGGGCAGGGCCCCCCTCCTCAGGGATGCACTCTTTCTTTAGATGTGTTAATCTCATTTGTCAGGGTCCTGGCAAGGAACATTTGATCTTAAAAGCGATTTCCTGTATTTCTTCTCTGATTCATCAGCATTTCTTCTCTGATTCTCATAAGGCAATCTCATTTCCTGTAATTCCGTATTTGTAGCAGGGGGGTCTTCTCACTGTAACTCCTGCACCCACTCACAACAGAAGCATCGAACAGGTTCCTGAACATGCAACTTGACACAAATGCACATCAGGTGGAGCTAAGCGAGTTGTGAGAAACATAGTGAATGAATGGAGAGATGGAACTCTGCCCCTTGGAGAAGAGTGAGGAGGTGATTTCCTTGACCTAGAAGAGATCTGAGTTTATTTCACTTTCGCCCCCCTGACAGTCAATCCTTTGTGTGGCCTGCTGCAGAATTCTGCAGGGGAATTTTACCCTTTACTGTATTTTCTATTGTTTAGGATGTTTTAGGAAAGAAAGGACTAACTGGCTCCTCAAATGGAGAATTCCAGAGGTGCAAATCCTACCAGCTTTGAGATTCTCACCTTTACCCCAAAACAAGGCACATGTGCTTCCCAGCCACATTAGCCTCTTAAAGCCTGTCCTGGAAAGCAATGATGGCAGTGGTCTGGGAAACTGACCAGGCCTCTACACTCCTATCTCATGTGTGGGGAGGGGGAAGACAAATCAAGAGAGTGTGGGTTGCCCCTCAGAAGTTTCTTTAGAACCCTCATGCCTTTCTTCTTTCCAGAGATGGGAGGTCAAAGAATTATTTTACAGGACCATCTTGTAAAACTTTGTTACATTTCTCCATTTCATTCTTAAACAGGGTAGATGATTCTGGAGGGCATGACTGACAAAACTCAAAAAGCACCTTGATTATGACTTGAGAGAAGGAAAGAAAAAGGTGGGGTGATTTTGTTCTGCCATCCTCCTTCACCTATGTGCTTCTCCACTGCTTGTGCATGACATCTCAATTTCTCTTTCTAACTCCTTCTTCATCTTTGGCAACCAAACTACATTTCCAGTTGCTGGATAGACATTTTCACTGAAATTTACAAATGCCATCTCAAGTTCCACAGAACTGAGAATGAATTAGTAATCTTTTATCACACAACAGGTCTTTCTTCTGGCTCCTTTATTTAGATGTGTGACAGCAGCCTTCTTCCATTCACTCGGGCTTCTATTGCCCAAAGATGTCCTTAAGCAACTGTTTATTAAGTCTTGCCAATTCTACTTCTGAAGAACCTATTTCTCTTTTCTTTACTATCACCATCTTCCTAATTCAGACTGGCACCACCTTCCACGCATTCCAGCTTCCTTAAGAAGCAGAGTCTATTGATTAAGAGTAAGTATGCTTGTCTAGATGAGAATATTGATTTAGCTGTATGAATTTGTGCAAGTGGTAATCACCCTAAGCCTCGATTTCCTCATCTAGAGAGTGGGATAGTAATACTTCCTGCCATGAAATGTAGTCAGATTATGAATATAGAGCAGCACCTGCAAAGTACTTAGTGATATTCCCATCTGTCTTCTCAGTAGTCCACTTTGTTTTGGTATATTGGCCTCATCTGATGCAAGAGAGGGTGGTCAATCCAGTTTCTTGAATATTTTTCAAATGAAATTTGTGCTTTTAGCAGAAATTGGATAAAATATGAATTCTCATTTTTTTCATTTTTTCTGCTTTATTGGGGGATACTTGACAAATAGAAATGGAATCTAAGGTATACAGCTTAATGTTCTGATATAGATATATATACTATGAAGTGATTACCACAATCAAGATGGTTAACTTACCACCTCACACAGTTGCTGTGTGTGTGGGCATGTGCACATGCTAAAGACACTTAAGATCTACTGTCTCAGCAAATTTCAAATATATAATAAAGTATCGCCATGCTATGTATTAAATCCCTAGAACTTGTTCATCTTACATAACTGAAATTTTGTACCCTTTGGCCAACATCTCACACCCCAGGCTCTGACCATCATCATTCTATTCTTGATGAGTCTTACTATTTTATATGTAAGGTTGCATGCATTTGTTTTCTGCCTAGCTTCTTTCATTTAGCTCGATGTTCTCCAGATTCATTCATATTGTCACAAATGGAAGGATTTTCTTCTTCCAATATCAGATCTTTTAACACTCTTTGAGGACCCTAAGAAAGTTTTGTTTTCCAATGGCTCCTTCTTTTAGAATCCATACTAATTTCTTAAAATCCCACTTAGGACTAGTAGTATATTCCTCCAGACACTGGCCACAGACCAAAGGGTGTGGGAGGAAAACTGAGTCTTGCCAGAAAGCAGTGCTTTCAAAATGTGAAGTTGAATTCCATTTTCAAAAGTTTTCACACAACTTTCCTTCTTCCTAGCACCCTATCTCACCTTGTGCTATTTTTATTCAATTCGTTTTTTTTAATTGTCTCCTTAAAATTTTTAAATAAATAAATAAATAAGGATGTTGCTAATTTCACAAGTGACATAAATTCAGGAAATATTTTATGAATGAAGTTAGGCTATTCTGGCATAAAAGAATGATAATAATTTGAAATATTTCTGTGTATGATCTGTTTTTATCATTTAAATATTTTGCACTGAAATGTGCCTCACGCTGCTGATCTGTTGTTCCACATGTGATACTCAAATACATTAGGCATGTTTAATGGACTTATCTGTCACCAAATTACCTCTTTTACTATTGCTTTAAAATGTATTTCTTTAAAAAATAAATCAGAGAATCCATTTTTGCCTTTTCTTATGATGTCTTTAGTATATTTATATTTGCTTTTCTCTTTCTCTTTTTAAAAGTGTTTTCCTAGGAAAAATTTCAAACACACATAAAAATAAGGTAAATAGTACAATGAATCTCAAATATCAATCTGTCAAATTCTAGAATTATCAGTATTTTCCCACTTTTGCTTTGTCTATACTTTCCCCCTTACTTCATACTTTTGTTTGGCTGAAGCATATTAAAGCAAATACCAGATCATGGTCTTTTCACTCCTCTGCATCTAAATGTGTATTGTTAAAACTATAGGTACCTGTAGTATCTAATACACAGCCCACATTCAAATTGCTCTCTTTGTCTTCAAAATGTTGCCATATAGTTGGTTTGTTCAAATAAAAATGCAAGCAAGATCTGAGCATTTTATTGAAGGGTTCTGGGCTGGAGAAGAGGCTTAGGGTTTGGTAAGTCAGACCCTCTGAAGCAGGTGAAGGGTAGGAGGACAGTGTGAGCTTCAGGGAAGGCTTTTGAGAAGTGTTACCTGAAGAATGATCTTCGAGAAGCACCTGTCATGATTAGCACAATTTTAGTTACTGTTTAGTTGCTTGGTAATGCTTCTTTAAATACAATTCCATGCATAGACTGAATTTTGTGGATCCTAGGCTTGTTCTATTTATGGATGTGACTTCCAGAAGTATCTTGCCTCCTCCATTCCTTCTTATTATAGCAAATATCATAGAACCCTCTTCCAAGCCAAAAAGAAAATTTAGATACGCCAAGAGTGGGCATTACGAGTTTTGTTGGAAAACCATTAAGCCCTCCCTATTTTCAGAGACATGTTATGTGCAATTGCTATGCTCTATCCAGTACTCTATTCTTAACAAAGTAGATATTATGTTTGATAGTCCTGAGTTTATTCTGTGTTGATGGTAATGGCTTCTGGATTTGCTAGCTGTACCAGAATATATGTAAGCACCTTTGGTATTAATAATTTAGCCTATGAAAATCAATTCTAATGCTGTTTTGAAATATTGTGCAACCCACGTGATCATAATATTTCATCATCTGTGGATCCTGTTGAAAGATGGGCCTGATTCAGAATGTTCACTTCAAATGTATTGTTTTTGGCTTTGAAGACAAAAATAATTGGCAATAAACGTGGAGGGGCAGCTTCTGTCAATGCACACTGGGAATCATGGAAGAACCTTCAACTCCTTCCTACAGCTCTTCCCAGCAGACTTCAAACACATTCTTCGTCCAACGGTGAGCCCTCCAGACTCCTAATCACCAACCCAGTGGGATCCCCAGTTGCTGGGAATTTCATAAAGCAAAATTCCCCAGGGAGTTTCAACAGAGGTGCTCAGGAAGCCAAAACCCCACTAGCTGTTTGGCCCAACTCAGAAGCCCAGCTGCACGATAGCCTCCCACACTCTGCTCCTTACTGTTCAAGGTCTGGCAGCTGCATTGTTCTCCTTGGTGTCAACTCCTGCCCATTGCAAGGAACTCTTGAAAGTGGAGGTGATCTGGATGTGGATGGGGTAGGGGAAAACACTATCATGCCTAAGTCTATGGCAGGGGCCTGGGCCTTGGCCATGGAAGATCGAGTTCTCATGGGCTGATGCTGGATGTTAAATTGGTCACTAACCAACTACTAGATTTTCAATAGAAGTTGGGTATAGCTAAGAACTTGGACAGTTGCAGATCTCTTATGTATCGTATGTTGCAGGATATCCAAAGTGGCAGATCATTCTGACTAAAGAACAAGTCCTTTGAAAGGACAATTCCACGATTTCACAATTTGTTCAAGGAAATTGCTGACGTTATTTAAACTGTGAAAACTGATCATTTGGTTGATAAATTACTATAGTTATACTAAAATAATAGACTTCATCTTCTGCAAAAGAACTGTGTAAGGATCAAATGCTATTTATTGATTGGAAATTGCACTTTCATTTTTCCATTTCTTTAATAATAAAAAGTGAGATAAATAGGAATTAGTGGTGATTGATGCACAACTTCATCAATGTACTAGAAGCTACAGAATTGAACATATTAAAGGGTGTGTTTTGCACTATATGAATCGTATCTTAATAAAAAGTCAAATGGGCTGGGTTTGTGGCTCAATGGTAGAGCACTTGCCTAGCACATGTGGGGAACTGGGTTCGATCCTCAGCACCATATAAAAATAAATAAATAAATAAAAAAAATAAAGGTACTATGTCCACCTACAACTAAAACTATTTTTTAAAAAGTCAAGCAATTAGAAAAAATTGAAAAAAAAACCCATTGTAATCATCAGGCTACAAATTTTTTTCTTTTTTTTTTTTTTTTTTGGAACCAGGGATTGAACTCAGGGACACTCGGCCATTGAGCCACATCCCCAGCCCTATTTTGTGTTTTATGTAGAGACAGGGTCTCACTGAGTTGTTTAGGGCCTCGTTAAGTTGCTGAGGCTGGCTTTGAACTCGCGATCTTCCTGACTCAGCCTCCCAAATCGCTTGGATTACAAGCGTGCGCCACCACACCCTGCTTACAAATTTCTATAGCACTGTATGGTTGCAAATGATGTCCATGAACATGACCCTCTTCATCCTCACAGTAACCCTGTAAGCTAGAGAATGTAGGATACATTTCAGAATGCGCAGATTGAGGCTCCCGGAGGTTAAGGGCCTTGTCTAATGTCTTCTACTTGGCAGAGCTAGAATCAAAGAATTGGTTTTTGCCCTCTGGTTCTGGGCTTTGTTTTCTTTTCCATGTGGCCTCACTTCGGCTTGGTATCACAATCTTTCTTAATTGGTAGCCCCAGATTTCCTGTAAGCAAAAGGTATTCTTCATTATTTGGAGCACCTATGTGGACCTGGGGTGGCCTGAGCCAGCAACCTCAGCCTCAACTGATCTAATTCTTTTACCTCAGTCCTAAAGGTTGTCATTCTTTGTGTGCATAATGACATGAAAATTGATGTAAACTGCTATTTTAAAGGAAAGTTTAAAAGTGTTCTTTCTGCTGAACCTAATTCCTAAGAAAGCCAATTCATATGCCTGGCCCTAAGAATATCATTGATGTCAGATCTGTCAATCATAAGTAGAAAATAGAAATTAATTTGCCATTATTCAGTGACTTTCCTCTATGAGCCTCTTGTCATATGGGTCAAAGTATTATTTGAATACCTCTTGTTAGCTTTATGGCCATTGGCTATGGAGAAGCTTCTTGTTCCTTTTACCTCTGTCCTCTGATGGAATAATTAATCTCCATCTCCTTCACCCCCTGGTACACTTAGGCCAGATTTGTGGACTTACGCTCTATTTCATGGTGTTTAATTCTGAAATAAAATGAGTCAGTTCCATTGCATGGAGTAACTTCTTTGTTTATACTTCAAATTGGATTAGCTCACATCATGATTCTCACTCATGCTATGATGAAAAAATTTTCTTCTCTCTGTGGGTTTTGTTTGTATTAGGTTTTCAATTCTGCTATTCTTGATTCAGGTCCAAAAGCCAATTAATGGAAATATGACCTCATGTAAAATTAAGATGCTCATCTTTAATACTGATTGATTCCTCTTATCTTCCCCTTATCTAGCCTCTTCTCTTAACACCCCATTCTAACACACCTCAGGATCTGTACCCAGACCTCATCCATTCTCTATTTTCCCTCATTAGTGCTCATTGGAAAAGGTCAGCTCCCACTAAGGTGTCTGAATACTACTTAACACTGGCACTCAGCTTACTATTTACAGTCATTTCTCATGTACAGACAAGACAATCTGGGTATAGGGTATGTGTCAGCAGAGAACAGTTTTTGTGTTACTCTGTCCCACAACACCACCTGAGCGATCCTTTTGCATGAAGGATTGTCCAATGATCATGGAAAGAATGTTGTATTAGTTAGGAAACTTTCCCGTCATGTAACAGAAAATTAACCAACTGGCTTAAACAAAAAGATAATGTCTTTTCTCATGTAACTGAAAAATCCAGTGGTATACTTGAGTCATAGCTAATCTAAAGTCTCAGATGATGTCAGAAGCACCCAGTGTCTGTCAGCTCTTGGCTCTGCTTTCTTTCCAGTGGGCTCTCTTTTCACAGAGACTCTTCTTTCCTTGGGGCCAGATGGCTGCCAGCAACTTGAGACTTATATTCTCATGGCTATAAGATCGGCAATAGACAGTCTGAAGCTTATCCATGTGCTCAAAGAAGAATTCATTCTAATTTGGTTTTATTTCGCTTCCATCCACATCTTTGAGTCAATTCTTTGAATAAGGAAAGATAATATTCCAAGTGCTAGGTCTAGGTCACAAATTGTGAGTCACAGATTTATTGCATGTGGGTGAAAATTAGGGTAAGAACTATTCCCCAAAGCACAGTGAGGTTGTGGAATGGCACGAAACAATTGCTAATGAGAACATTAACGGTTTCCATTAGTAGTTTGGGTCTTAAATGTCTCCCAAAGGCCCGTGTTTCAGAGGTTAGTTCCCCAGAGAGGTGCTATTGGGAGGTTATGGAAACTTTTTAAGAGATCAGGTCTAGTGGGAGGTTTTTAGGTCACTGGGAGTACGCCCCTCTAGGGGATTGTGGAACCCTGATACCTTCCTCTCTCTCTCTCTCTTATTTCTCAGCCGTGAGGTGAATGGTTTTGCTCTGCTACAGTCTCTTACCTTGATGTACGGCCTTATCACAGGCCCCAAAACAATAGGGTCAATCAAACATGGACTGGAACCTCCAAAGATGTGAGCCAAAATAAACCTTTTTTCTTTATAAGTTGATTAGCTCTGGAACTTTTTGTACTAGTGGCAAGCTGATTAACATCTATGAAGAATATGTTCAGACAAATAACTCACCTTAAGGTGGGCAAGAACAAAGGTGTGAGATGGTTAATTCTATGTACCAATTTGACTAGGTTAAAGGATGCTCAGACAGCTAGTGAAATGTTATTTCTGGGTATGTCTATGAAGGTGTTTCCAGAAGAGATTAACATTTGATTAACAATAGACTGAGTAAGGAAAATTAGGTGGGGATGATCCAATTCATTGACAACCCAAATAGAGCAAAAAGGTAGAGGAAAGGTGAACTTGCTTTCTGTTCTTGACATTCATTTTCTTCCACCCTCCGACATCCAACTTTCTAGTTCTCAGGCCATCAGACTCAGACTGAATTACATCTTCCTTGGGTCTTCAGCTTGTAAATGGCATTTGTGGAACTTCTTGGCATGCATAGTCATGTGAGCCAATCCCCATAATTAATCTTCACTTGTATAAACCTCTGTATATCCTATTGGTTTTGTTTCTCTGGAGGAATCTCATAGAAGGGATTTAACAGACCTATGTTCATTGTTCTTGATACCACAAAAATTTTTCTGACCCAACCTCTGACAACTTGTTCTAAGTTTTTGGATAGGAATACAAGTTCAGAAGAGGAGGGGGAAGAGAAAAGAGGGTACCTGTGAAGGATCTGGAAGCTTAACTTTAAAATGTTATAATACCAGAGCATTATAAAAAGATTAGAGTCCAAAGATACTGTGTTTGGGAGTTAAAGAACCAGGAGGCTGGTTGGCAGAGGCCTTTTCTATCTCAGAGAAAACAACCAAGGCTAGAGGAATGGTCAGGTCAACAAAGTGGTGATGGAAAATGTGTTGAAACCCAGGAACCCAGCAGAGCCTTGCTCCAGTCTCCAGGCAACGTCAGCCCTGGTCAGAGTAGCAGCTGCTGCTCATATGCATAGAGATAGCAGTTCTGTGTGCTCCGAACCCAGACATGTGACTCCTATCTTCACACTAGCTGTGCCAATTTGAGCACATTTCATCCTCTGTTAAATGGAATATTGTGCCCCAGCCTTGGGTTGTGTGAGGACCAAGTAGGATCTCACATGTAAAGGCTTAATATCGCAGTCAACAAGTGGTAGCTAATATTATTGTTTCAAAACTGCCATTTGAAATTCTAAGTGGGTGTTTCAGGTGGAAAATATCTGGCATTCTGGGAAGAACTACTGAAGGGTCCTTTTGGGACCTTTTGGAGTTTGTATTTTTAAGGCAAGGGGCCACCCACTAGAGTGCATTTTAAATTTTGGTTAAAGATGCTGTTGCTGGATGTTGAGTGAGTCAGTTTTTCATCACTGTGACCAAAATACCCAACAAAAACAATTTAGAGGTGCAAAAGTCTATTTGGGGCTCACGATTTCAGAGTTCTCAGTCCATGGTAGGCCAACTGCATTGCCCTGGGCCTCAGGTAAGGTGGAATATCATGCTGGAGGATAGCTGGTCAGCGAGAGAGAGAGAGAGAGAGAGAGAGAGAGAGAGAGAGGAAGAGAGAGAGAGAGAGAGAAGTTTGTCAGAGACAAAATATAAACCCCCAAAGCATACCCCTGGTGACCTACTTCCTCTAACCATACCCCACCTGCTACAGTGGCCACCTAGTTAGTCCATTCAAATTACTAATCCATCAAGTGGATTAATCCTCTGATTAGGTTACAACTCTCTTAATCTAATCAATTCACCTTTGAACATTTCTGCATCAGCACAGGAGATTTTCTATATGTCGTATAGAAACAATAACACTGATATCACCAGGATGCGTTCTTCCCCTGACACCCATCCCATATCTATCTGTTGACATAAGATTATGTAATGAGAAGGGATCATCCTGAAGAGAAAGACATTTTCAGTTCAGATTTATTAAACAATCTGATATTCAGAGCTGTCCCTAACTGATGCCTTGGGACAGAGAAGGACCACTGATCAACAGGAAAGGGGAATATGGACTGATGACTTCTAGCTCTACATCAGGGTCCATCAGCTCAATGCAAATTGTGCATCATAAAGTGTGTGTGTGTGTGCGTGCGTGTGTGTGTATTGAAAGATCCTAAAACTAGGATTCATACACTCCAGATTCAGAGTTTTTCTCTGAGCACCTGGCACCTCACATAGCACAGAAGGAGAATGACCTTAATCTTAAGGAAGAAGCACAAGATGGGGCTGGAGCAGACAGGGATGGGGACATCCCTGCTTTGACAAGACTATAAATGGTGTCAAACAGCTGAAGAGGAACCAGCTCTGTCTCAAATCTCATGTTACTCTTTAGCAACTGAGACAAGATTTAATATTTCTTTAAAATTGCATAAGTAATTTATTTCTTACAGTTCCGGAGGCTGTGAAGTCCAAGATTAAGGGGCCTGCATCTGACAAGGACCTTCATGCTGTGCCATCTAATGATGGAAGGAGGACAAAGACTAAACTTGACTTTTTATAATGCACCAATTTCTGAGATAATGGCCTTAAACCATTCATGATGGCAGACCCCTCAGAGGCTAATAATTACTTCTTGACAGTTGAAAGGGGGCACATTTAGTCTTCTAATCCACCAAAGGCAAACTTGGGAGTCATTACCAAATTACATTTTATAGACAGGGGATAAAGATTTTTATGGGTGTTTAGCTGCAGTTGTGACATATCAACAATTACTATTAGTTATGAAAATAGGCTTGAGCACTGTTGACAGTAATTAACATTCCCAATTCTCCTGGCACTGTCACTAACAAATAATTTCAGCCACTGAGACGTCTGCTAATGAGAAGAGAATGGTTTCCAACTTTCCTTTGCTTCTTTGACCCATGCATGCCACATAAATGAAAAAATTGGAAAATAAAAGCTGAGGTTCCTGTGTTTGAACAACATTTACAAACCCCAGGGAAGAATCAAGATAAAAACAAACTTGCTACTGGTCCAAGAATCTTCCTCCTGGAGATATTTTACAATAGATCAAGAGTTTTCTTCATTGCTTCTTACTTCCATTGTGCTGAATAGGCAGAGGAATTAAGAGGCAAAGAGAACCATGTTGAATCTTGCCTTTTTCCCCTCTCCAGTCTCACCTCAACCCTTACCCTGTAAGCTCAACCCTTTAGAAAGAGGTGGTTGGAAGAAAGATAGAAATCAAGGGTTCAGGATTATGGGAGAAGTTAGGAAAACATTCTGAATTCATAGTTCTTAAACATGGCTGCACCTTAGAGTATTCTAGGAACCTTAAAATTTAAGGATGCCTGGGTTCTACTTCCAAAGATTCTGATTTCAAAGACATCGGTATGGCTTGGGCGTCAGGATTTTATCATGCTCACTGGGAGGTGCAGCCAAGATGTAGAACCATTGTTTTAAGTTGTTTGCACTTAATCAAGATGAAGGAGAGGGTAATTAATCTGGTCATCCCTTATATAGCAGAATTCCTTGATGGCAGCATTTCTTCACTTAAAATGAATATTAGAATCACCTAGGTAATTTTTAGAACTTGGATGCCAGAACCCCACTGAGGTCAGATTAACCTGTGAAAGGACCTCGGGAAGTGGAGTGTAAGCAGAGGGGTGTTTTTAAACATTGATTTTTCCCATGAGCCAAAGGCAAGAGCCACTGATAAAGCAATGGGTCTCAAATTTTCAGTGTACACAGGAATCACTTGGTGAAACAATCAGAACTTCAACCTATCCTTTGAAGATGAGTTCTGAGAAAAAAAATTTGGGGGTACTGGGGATTGAACTCAGGGGCACTCAACCACTGAGCCACATCCCCAGCTCTATTTTGCATTTTTATTTAGAGACAGGGTCTCACTGAGTTACTTGGCACCTCACTGTTGCTGAGGCTGGCTTTGAACTCGCAATCCTCCTGCTTCAGCCTCCTGGGCCGCTGGGATTATAGGAGTGTGCCACCACACCTGGCTGAGAATTTTATCTTTAATGGACCCAACAGGTCATTTTAATGAAGGTGGTCAGTAAGACCACCCGTATCCATTGTTCTTCTCCTGACCAAGATGTGCTTTGCTCAACATAAATGCAACCCTGCCATCTGATCTTTGGTGAGCGTCAATTGAAGGAGCAGTAAAGAGAAGCAGTACCACTCTCTTGGGGAAAATTTAGAAATATCTACATTTGTCTCCTAATATTCATGACTGGAGATGCAATAGATATCTGGTGAGCAAAGTCCAAGTATTCCAAATAGTCCTGAAACAAAGAATTGTCCTCTATCAAATATCAATTGTGTTTCCAGTGAGAAACACGGGAAGTTAGAAAGATTTGGATTGTACATGATCTGAAGTAACAACGTCTAGACTTTAGAACATAGTCATCAAATTCGGTAGCTATGAGATGTGAGAAAAGGTCTGGAAGTTCGGGAAACCAAGATACATAATAAACCTCATCTCTCAGCTACCTCAATTCCTCTCTTCTTCTTGTCTCCCAAAGGGGGCAATTCTAACTATGCCACCCATCCCCCAGCCATGGCCCAATTTCTGAAATTTCTGTTGGTGTCCCAGTGATGAACCCAATAGGCCTACATTCTGGGTTTTTTTTGTTTTTTTTTTTGTACCAGATATTGAACCCAGGGTTAGCCACTGGTCTACTGGTTTTAAAAATGAAGACTCTAAGTCCTGCTTGATAAAGCAATTTGCCCAGGAACAACTGACAAGAAATTACAGGGTCGGGAGGGCCAGTGGAAAGAAGGTTATTGTTTTGATTTCACCAAAAATGAAGGTATGGCAAGGCACATACCTATAATCCCAGAGGCTCAGGAGGCTGAGGCAGGAGGATCATGAGTTCAAAGCCAGCCTCAACAACTTAGTAAGACCCTAAGCAACTTTGTAATTTCTAGTCAGTTGTTCTTGGGCAAATCGATTTTCAAGGAGGACTTAGAGTCTTCATTTTTAAAACCAGTAGGTTGAATCAGATGTTTGTACAGTCTCATTTATTTCTGGCATTCAGATTTGGTTCTAGTCTGGGTATTTTTAGTCTGTGTAGAGAACTGCCCCCAAATATTCTTGTATTTGTTCAGGTGATTCCTGAAATACCTTCTTACTTAGAGGCAAATGTTTAGTCCACAAAGAGATCAGGCTTAAACTTTTGTCTTAAAGAAGGAGTACATTTACATGAATTCCTTCTCAGAACATAATGACTGTCACATGGACCTTACTCAAGAGCAGAGTTTAATTCAGTGAAATATATTCATTTCTTTTCCACCCATTAATCAGCATAAGAATATACCCTTTGTCTTAGATCAAAGTCCATTGACACTGGCCAAATAACTTTTTGTTATGGGAGGCTATCCTGCACACTGGGGGATGTGTAGTGGCGTCCCTGGCTTTACATGAGTTATGGTCTAGATATGAGGTGTTCCCCAAAAGTTCATGTGTGAGACAACGCAAAAATTTTCAGAGGTGAAATGATTAGACTATGAGGCATTATATAATCAGTGGATTAATCCACTGGTATAGATTAGCTGGGTGATAACGATAGGTAGGTAGGGTGTGGCTGGAGGAGATAGGTCACTTGGGGCATGACTTTGGGGTTTATATTTTGTTCCTGGAAAGATCTGTCTCTGCTATTGCTTCCACGTCCCGAGCTGCTTTCCTCCACCATAATGTTCTGTCTCTTTTAGGGCCCAGAGCAATGGAGTGGGTCATCCATGAACTGAGACTTCTGAAACTGTGAGCTCTAAATAAACTTTTCCTCCTCTACATTGTGCTTGTCAGATCTTTTGGTTACAGCAGTGAAAAAAGCTGACTAAAACAACACACTACACATGAGTGGTACACAGACTCACTTACAAGAACTCAAAATGTCTCCAGACTAGCCAAATATCCCCTAGGGGCAGTTCCCTACTTGAGAACCACTGACTTTGGTTTTGGAAATGTGACAAATAATATACATTCCTTACTCTCAAGGATCTCACAGTCTGTAATAAGGAGAGACTCCTTGAACAGTTAGTTTATGACACCACATGGAAGAGCAGTGATGGGCATTTTGGGAGCAGAAATGGCAATTAACCAGGAAAGAGCCTCCTTGGTCAAGTCTTCATGACGAGCAGGAATTAGAGGAGACATGGGAGCCTTTAAGAAGTGACACAGAAGCAAAGCCACACAGGTGACGAAGGTGAGCAATAACTTGTACATGGAGGGATGATTTGCTCATCCACAAAGCCATAAGCAGTCAAACAGGACACTGAAGAGGCAGGCAGGGCTTTGTAAAGCTTCTCAGATGTTCTCTTCCAGGAAAAAGGGAGTCGGGGGGAGGAAACATGGTCAGATGTGCATTTTTAATCCATTTTACTTTCTGTATCATCCAGAATGCTTGGGTGTCATCAGTAGCAAGACCATCTGACTTGGCTAAAGTCATAGCTGGAGTTTCTCTTTTATTCAGTGTTTTTCAGAGACAGAACACTGAGCAAAGTATAGGATGTTTTTCTAACAAGAGTCACTCTGTCTCTTGCTGAATACAGCCAACATGATATTCAATTTGTCTGGTAGAGGTTAACCAGGTGGTCTACACCACCCTTGGGGTTCATGCTGGAAAGCTGGCTGCTCTTGTAGATGATATTGATCAGAGAAGGACTTTGATTGATATACTTTGCATTCAGGTAAGGTGATGGATGGGTCATGCCTTTCATATGCATGCAGCTCACTGACTTCATCCTTAGGTTCTTACACAGTCTGACTAGCCATAAGATAGGCCAAGAAGACTGAAGCCAAAGAAAGGAAAGTCAAGTTGACAGATTTTGATAATTTTAAGTCAAGAAGGCAATGAAAATGAGGAACAGAATAATTAAGAATAAAGTTAAAATAATCATGTGATTCTTGTCCTTGAGTCTATTTATGTGATAAATTACATTTAATGACTTGATATTTTGAACCAACCTTGCATCCCTGGAATGAAATCCACTTGATCAAGTGCATTATCTCTTTAATGTGTTTTGCATGCAGTTTGCCAATATTTTATTAAGAATTTTTGCATCTATTTTCATCAAGGATATCAGCCTGGAACATTCTTTCCTTGATGTGTCTTTGTCTGGTTTTGGTATCAGGGTGATACTGGTGGGATTTAGCAGCGATCCCTCCTTTTCTATTTCATGGAATAATTTGGAGAGGGTTGGTATTAGTTCTTTGAAGGTTAGGTGGAACTCGACTGAGAATCTGTCTGGTTCTGGACTTTTCTTCTTTGGAAGGCTTTTTGATACCTGTAACACCCATTCATGTTTAAAACCCTAGAGAAACTAGGGATAGAAGGAACTTACCTCAACATTGTATGATTGTATTAATTCCCAAAAACCTTGGGAATTAATCTAACGAAGGATGCCAAAGGCCTCTACAATGAATACTATAGAGCGCTGAAGAAAGAAATTGAAAAGTAACTTAGAAGATAGAAAGACCTCCCACGTTTTTGGGTAGGTAGAATCAATATTATTAAATGGGCATACTACCAAAAATGTTACACAGATTCAATTAAATTTCCTCAAAATGTCAATGACAGTCTTCATAGAACTAGAAAAAGCAATTATAAAATTCATCTGGAAAAATAAGAGACCCAGAATACCCAAAGTAATCCTGAGCAAAAGGAGTGCTGCTGGAGGCCTCACAATCCCAGACCTCGAAATATACTAAGAGCTACAGCAACAGCATGGAACCGGCACCAAAGCAGGCATGAAGACCAATGGAACAGAATAGAAGACAGAGACACACCCACATAACACAATTATCTGATACTAGACAAAGATGCCAAAAACATTTATTGGAAAGAGCCTCTTCAACAAATGGTGTTGGGAAAACTGAATATCTAAATGTAGAATGAAATTTGAGCTCTATCTCTCACCCTGCACAAAAGTCAACTGAAAGTGGATTAAAGACCTAGGAGACCAGAAGCTGTGCAACTGCTAGAAGAAAATGTAGGCTCAACACTCCAGTATGTTGGCACAAGAACCAACTTCTTTAACAAGACTACTACAGTGCAAGAAAAAATAATTAAAAATCAATAAGTGGGATGGTATCAAATTAAAAAGCTCCTGCACAGCAAAGGAAATAATTAAGAGCATGACAAGAGAGCCTACAGAATGGGAGAAGATCTTTGCCACCTGGTCCTCGAATAGGGCATTAATATTCAGAATATATAAAAAACTCAAAAAACTTGATTACCCCCCCCAAGTAACCCAATTAATAAATGGGCAAAAGAACTAAACAGATACTTCTCAAAAGAAGAAATACAGTTATATGAAAAAGTGTTCAACATCTTTAGCAATCAGAGAAATGCAGATCAAAATTACATTGAGATTTCATCTTATATCAGTCAGAATGGCAATGATTAAGAATACAAACAATAATATATGCTGGCAGGGATGTGAGGAAGAAAGTACATTTGTACATTTTTGGTGGGACTGCAAATTAATGCGACCACTCTGGAAAGCAGTATGGTGATTTCTCTAAAAACTAGAAATGGAATCACCATCTGACCCAGCTATCCTACTCCTCAGTATGTATGCAAAAGATCTAAAATCAGCATATTATACTGATACAATTATATCAAAGTTTATAGCCCCATAATTCACAATAGCCAAGCTATGGAACCAGCCAAGGTGCCTTTCAACAGAAGAATAGATAAAGAAAATGTGGTTTATATACACAATGGAGTATTGCTTAGCTGTAAAGAAGAATGAAATTATGGCATTTGCTGGTAAATAGATGGAAATGGAGACTATCGTGCTAAGTGAAATAAGCCAGCCTCAGTAAGCCAAAGGTTGAATGTTCTCTCTGATATGTGGAAACTAGTCCAAAATAAGGGAGGGAAATGCGAGAGAAAGAGAAAGAGAGAAAGGGAAAAGGGGGGATTTCGTAAAACAGAAGAAAGACTGGTGGACTAGATAAAGAAGATTGAGGGGGAGGATAAAGGGATAGGATAAGGAAAGAACAGAAAAATGAATCTGACCTAATTTCCCTATGTACATATATGAGTAGATCACAGGGAATCTCACCATCATGTCTATCCACAATAACTAAAAAAAGGAAAAAACAAAAAGTAAATAGCAGAAAGGTCAAAACCAAAAGTAAATAAAAAACCAAAAGTAAAAAGTAGAAGGGAACAGGGAGAGGCAGGAGGGGAAGGAAAGGAGAAATAGTGGGAACTGAATTACAGAAAATTATATTCAATGCCTTTAAAATTATGTCAAAATGAATCCTAATGTTATGTATCACTAAAAGTGAATAATAAAAAGTTGTGCTAAAAAAAAAAAAAAAGAATAAAATGGAGAAACTTCCAGGGACAGGTCTCCCGAAATCGTCTCCCCAAACAGGAAGCTTTGCTAAGGTTACAGCTGTTGGTGCAGTGGCCCAAATCCCACAAAAAAGATGACCACAGTGGACAAGAAGGCTCCATCCCAGAACATAACTGCCCAGAGAGCCACAGGCCAGAAGGCAGCACCTCCTCCTAAGCTCAGAAAAGATGGAAAACTTTAGCACATGAAGCACCTGCTCCAAAAGCACCTGGGAAGAAAGGGCACAGGGCTGTTCTCGAAGTAATCAAGATTCTTTTTGACAGGTTGGCAAATACAAAAATCCTTAAAAAGAGTCCCTTCTAAGAAAGGCCCAGTCTTCAGAGCAAGTATCTGACCTGCTTCACTGCCAGTAAAATGGGGTTGTAGTGAGCAGCAGTTGGCAGGCTCTTGGTCCTGTTAACTTTCTTCTGAGAGGCCTTCTTCATTTTCCGCCTCACTGAAACTTTATTTTCTTGGCTTCCCCTCCAGAATGATTTTTTTCAGCTCTGCTTCCCTTCCTCTGAAAAGGGTGACCAACAAGAGAGTTGGGGTCCCTCCCAGCCCCAGTTCCCTCTCTCAGCTTCTGCTGCACCTACGTAGGCCCCTCCAGGGGTTGGTCTGCCCTCTGATATCAGGACGGGCATGTTTGTTTTATATCCTTCTAATGCCTCGCTAGAGTTAAGAGTAGAAAGCACTGCTGGATTTATTGCCTGCATTTGGCTTTTTTCAGAGTAATCATTCTCTGCCAAGGGAAATATCAGCAGGGAATAGAGACCAGCAGGAGAGGTCAACAAACACGGGTTTACTCCTTACTAAACCAGAGAGCAAACCCATCATCTGTGTCCACAAATCCATCTCTAAGAGGCTCAGACGTAAGCTCTCCTGACTTTCAGTTGGCAATTCCGTTATGCTTGGCAGACGTTTCCATGGCTTCCCTTGTGGGTGAGAAGCGCCTGAAGACCGTACAGAATGAGATGCTGTCCTCTGAGTAACCTAGGCATGGCTTCCAACGATGATAGCTAATTCCCCATTCCTTCTTTTTTCCTCCTGCTATGTGGGCTCTGCTCTGTGCGCTAGTATCCCACTCATCTCAGGCTCTTCTGTCTTCAGTCACTGAAGCTTTTATGTCAACCCCTGGCTTCCACCACTTCTGAACTTTGCTTCACTTGGCTGCATTTTCTTAATACATTTTTTATGTGAGATGAAATGAGACAGCTGAGAGGGCAGAAATCGCTCTCCCAAAGTTATGCCCACTCCTGAAAACACGAACTTGAAAGTTCACCAATTAACTGTGTTCCTTAAGCCTAAAAGCAATTTTTATCCTCAAATAATGAAAACAGGGCAAAACACAAAGTTCTAAGGGAACTGAATTAAGCAAGTAATTGTCTCCATTTGCCGTATTCTTCTTGCCGGTAATGACAAAGAAAAACTAGTCTAATCATTTCTGCAGCTGGACTTCCTCAAGCTGACCCTCTGTCCAGCATGTGGGGAGGCTGAGAAGCTGGGGTGGGGAGGACAGAAGGTCTCCCATGGACATGTTGAGTTGGTTAAATGCACAAATAACAAGGAAGTTAAGACTCCTCTTAAATCCCTGGCATCCGGCCCTCTGCCTCAACTCTGGATTTTATAATGGATCCACTGTCTATGGTGTTCTGTGCTCCCCAAACCTAAAAGGTCACATGAAGAAGACACCATGTGCTTTTCTTCCTGGTGAGGACCCTGTAACATCTTGCCACGTGAACCAAAACATTCCACTAATCCTCTGTCCATCAAGCTTCTGCCATTTCTCTCAAAACCCAGGAAAGGCAGAAGCAGGTGGGCCCCGGTCTGTATAAAGGTGCCAAACTTTTCTTCTTTTGGCAAATGCCTGACCTATGTGTGGCTCTAGGAGTAGCTGCATTTCCTGGGAAGTCTCCCATCTGTCGTTGGTGTCCCTGGCTTCCTCTCAGCAGACTCCACGGAGCTCTCAAAACTAAAATTCCTGCAGTACTTTTGCTGTCCTCACCAGCAGCTGAGAGACACAGTGTCATTTTTCTTCCCTTTACTCCCACTTAAAACTACGTATATACCCCCACTCTCTGAGTCTGCCTTCCTTTGTTCTGAGCAGATGGATTTATTCATCCTGGTAGTTCTGGTACCAACCTAGTGGGGTACATGGTCCTTAGCGTGTCGTCCTTCGTAAACTCTAAATGGAATCAGTAAATGGCCAATTTTGGTTCTTGAAGAGCCAACACAAAAAGAAATAGACGTGTGCATGATTTCCACTTTGTTCTAGTCTATTCCTTAAGTCCTTTTTTAACACTTCTGAATACCCAGGACTCAAATAGTTGACTTTTGCGTTTGCCTGGGCTATAAAGTTCTCTCTCTTCTCTCTTTTCACAATAAATCACCAGAGAGCCATTTCCCACAGAGCTGATGTGTTAATGGCTGTTGATAGCCAATTTCTATGGGAGCTGTGCATTTCACCTGATGCCTGGATGTGAGAACAGAACTAATAGGGAGGGTTAAGGCACCACCAAGAGCCACTGAGGAAGTCACTTTTGACCAATGTTCGTCATCACCAATGATTCCAGTTCTATCTGTTGGAGGCTTATCTTCTCAGCATGCTCACAAAGGTACAACTGAATGAGTCCATGCTCTCTGATGCTGGAGAGCAAGCATTCCACAAGCTGTGAGTAGAGGGATCCAACTTGCTCAGACAGTTGCTCCCATCTGTGAAAACCATCACACCAGTCAGTTGAGGAAATGGACCTAAGGTCAGCAGTTCTGAGGCAAACTGCATTGCTGATGACAGCCAGTCAGGACCAAACCAAGGCATAGGAGTCCAGAATTTGTCATAGGTAGCAGAAAGGGGATCATTCCCTCTTCTGGGGAACACTGTCTTCACTCAGCTTTAGGGATCATACTTTGTAATCTTCTCTCTCTCTCCCTCTCTTTTCCCCATGTCTCTGTGAAGAATGCTCTCACCCTGACAGTCTGCATTGGTTCCCTGGAGCAGCTGGAGTCAATCAGCACAGCATGACGACTTCACGGAATTTTAGTCTCTCAAGCTGTGAAGGCCAGAAGTCTAAATTCAAGGTGTTGACAGGGTTGGTTCATTCTGGAGGCCTGGAGGGAGAATTCATTCCATCTCTGTCTCCTAGTTTCTGATGGGCGTTGGCAATCACCCATGGTGATGGGACTGATGGGACTGTCTAACTCCAGTCCCTGCTGCCATCTTATGGCCTTTCCTGGGCCTCTGGGTATATTTTCCCTTCTCTTCTCTTAGAAGGACAGTGTTCAGTGGATTTAGCTCCCTGCCCTCCATACCTCCTAACTCTAGGATGATCTCTTCTCAAGATTCTTAAATTTATTTCTTGTGCAAAGATCTGACTGCCAAATAAGACCACATTAGCAGGCACAGTAAAAGGATTGAGGACATAGGCATATCACTTTGGGAGGGGGATACTATTCAACCTGCTTCAGCCTCAGGGAGGCAGTATGAGGTGGGGGTGAGAGCCAGACATATAACTCTGAGACAACTATCTGGTTCCACTTCTGCTACTGATGGATTCTGGGGATTTTGGATAAATGCTTTCCTACTCTGCGCCTTGTTTTAAAAGAGGAATGAAAACCCATTTTCATAGAAGTATAAAACTCCTTTCCACAGTAATAGGAAGTATTGAAATAGAATTAAACAGTTGTAGTGTCCAGATAGTTCTAGCACAGAGAAGTGACAAGCAAATAAAAGATTCCTTTTCTTTTCCTTTGATCTTCTCCATCCAGTGGAGTGAAGCTTCATGGCCGCGTGGGTCTCGTTCTCCCCTGGGACCTGATGTCTGAGACACTAGCTGGACACACATGCCCACTGTAATGTTTTTTATTCCCCTTTAAGAAAATGACAGTTTTCCCAACCTTATTGTAAGCATGCATGTCAATTTTCTTTGCATGTATTATAGAAACTCTTATGATGCTTTACAATCAGCAGGCAATCTATATATATTTCTTAAAGTATTTTATGGAAGTGAAAATCTCACATTTAAAGAATTTCAGAGAAGGAGAAAGTAAAACCTTTTTGAGAATTGGTTCCCGTGTGTAAATGTAAAGAAGGGGTATCATTTAAAGGTCTCAACAGTCAGGCCTGTCAAGAGGAGGTCCAGGCAGCAGGAAAAGCATGAAGTGAGTTCTGAAATCTGAGGGAACATCAGAGTTCTCAGGATGTGTGCACGAATGGGAGCAGACAGATTTGGAAACGAGGGCTATCTGAAGCCTGGAGAGTTTCCATCATATTTTGCTTTAATACCTCTTTAGGGGAGAGTCAGATTCCTTTGGTGTGATGATCTGATCAATCTGAGGCTTACCTCCCTCTGTCAGGCCCTCTTCCCTCTGAATCAGTCACTGAAGTCAAGTGCTCAGGCTGATGCCAAAAGCCTGCAGGGGGCTCTGCCCTCCTTGCTGGCTGAGGGGGGTACCTCGGGCTTTTCAATGAGACATTCTGTCTAAAGCTTAGCATGAATCTGGGCTTCAGGGACCATGACATCCTTCTCCTGGTCCCCTTGGCCCATCCCACCAAGCCACTTAAGCTGCCCTCTGAGGAAGTCCCAGGCCCGTCATATTACAGATGAATGTTAGTTGGTCCTGTCTGAATGTCAGCCACACCAGGTTCACATGGGCTCCGGCAGCTTCTTCATGGAAGTAAAAGCCTTGTGAGGCAACACATCATAGTAACATTTGGGGATGTGCTGAGGCCACCCTGCATTGTCCCTTGATATCCAATTGTGCACATCTCTTCTAAACTGTACTCAGTGACATCACATTAATAGCTTTGTCATCAGACATGGTGGGAGTATTTTAATCATGAAAATTGGCAAACTCTACAAATCAGAGGGTTTTTTTTTTTTTCTTTTTTTTTCCTCTCTCCTCTCAGTCCTCACCCTTCCCAGTTTCTGGGCATGCTGACACAGTTGGTCAGTCCCTTTTTCTGGAAATGCTTCATTCAGCTTCCAGAAGTCCATACTTCTTCATCTGCTCTGCCATTCCTTCTCTCTTCTTGGATCTTTAACACTGCAGTGCCCCTGGATCTCATCCTTGGTCCTCTTCTCTACCTATGTTTATTGTCTTATTCATAGCTCCACATGCCATCTAGATGCTGAAGACTTCGACATATCTTACTATTTGGCCTTCTGTGAGCTCTAGTCTTGCACGTCCTGATGACGACTTTACATGTCCCCATGGGTTTCCAATAGACATCTCAACCTAAAGCAGGTGGAATTGAATCCCTGATAGTCCCCCCAAAGCCTGTCATATCTTCAAGGTTTTCCAGCTTAGACAGTGGCAACTTCATCTTTCATACTAATACTAGTTCGTACTAATACTAGTTTAGTTCTCTAGCCCTTGTTTTCTGAATTTTTTCTTGGTGCTTATTAATTATTTAGAATAGTGGATTTCATTATGGAATATTTGTATATGAATATAGCATAACCCCCAGCCTCTGAATCTTTTCAGCTGAAGTTCCTGACATTATGGAACAAAGAGATGAGACACCTCTATTATGTTCTCATTAAATACCTAACTCACAGAATCTCTTACTTTAATACAATGGTGGGTTTTTAAGGGTATATCTGTGTGTTGCTGGGGATTGAACCCAGGACCTTATGCATGCTGGGCAAATGCCATGCCACTGCCCTACATGCCTGGCCTAAATGGATTTTTTTAAGTCACTATATGTTTTGGGGGCAGTTTGTTCCACAGTAAGTGACCACAACAAAAGGTTATAAAATTCACTAGTATTTACAGGTTGGACCTTGAGAGAAAGGAACACAGAACATATATATTTTGATTAAGGTGATTGGCATATTTTCTTCTTCCAAAGTCAACCAATTAAACAAAAAATAAAAACAAACAACAACAACAAAGTCAACCAAATACTACAATCATTCACATTTCTGTATTTGGTTTAACTTGATTCTTGGGAATCCAACTTTTAAGAAGGCATCCTTCCCACTAGGTCACACATCTACCTCCAGAATAATTATTTTTAACCATGTCTTCTTTTCCCTGACAGCCAGCATTCACCAACATTCTTTTTTATTGAATACTTACAATAATATCATTCAAAGAACAGACCTTAGAACTAGTGACCAAGGAAGTCCAGTGAGGGAGAGAGATGATAAACAAGCAAAGATTCAGGCTAAATCCCTAAGCTAAAAACACACAAACCTTGTGCTATGGTTTGGATATGGTTTGAGTGTGTTCTCCAAAGTTTCATGTGTTGGAGGTTTGGTCCTCAGTTTGGTGTAGAGGCAGTGGGACATTTAAGAGGTGGAGCATAGTGGGAAGCCACTGGGGGCTCTGACCTTGGAAGGGACTAAGGTAACTCTCATGGGACCCTGAGCTAATTCTTGGGAGAGGCTTGTTACAAAAAGAGCAAACCTGGCTCCTCCCTTTGATTTGGTTTCCTGTAGTGCCATGTGATTTCTTCCTCCTGCAAAAGCTCCCATTATCATGGTACCATTCGCCATGAAGTGATATAACCAAGGGAGCCCTCACCAGAATCAGCGCCATGCTTTTGGGATTTGCAGTCTTCAAAACTGTTTACAGTAAATAAGCCTTTTTCCTTTATAGATAGTTTGTCTTAGGTATTTTATTATAGTAATGAAAAATGGGTTAATATACATTGGCATGTTTAAAGCCACAGAATGTGGCATAAGGTGAGGATGAAAAGATGGAGAGAAGCAAAGCTTTGGGTTATAGAAAGAAGATGGAACTCTACTAAATTCAATGGAAATCTACTGAAAGAGAATGGCATGATCATTCACCATTTGATGAAGTAACTCTGGATGAATTGTATGAAGCAATAGTGAATATAAGACTAATGTTTATTCGTCCAGGTGAAAATGATGGTCACTTGGCCTAGGAACCTGGCCAAGAGGATGGATAGAAATGGATAGTTTTGAGACCTGTTTTGGAAGTAGAATTAGCAGAACTTGTGTTGAATGTGAGCTTCTTTCTGGCTTGAGAAATGGGTGAACAGTATGCTATTTATTGATAGGGATAGGACAAGGTATTTTAGGGTGAAGCAGGAAACAGAATGAAGACAGAATAATTTTTGCATTTTATGGTTACAATGTCCATGAGACATTCAAGTGAGATGGACAGTGGAGAGTGGGACAAATGGTTTGAAATTTGAGATACTATTTAAATCCATAGAAATAAATGAGTAAGGAAGAATATAAAGACAGGAGATGAGAAGTGAAGCCAAATACAAAGTCTCCAACATTTGTGAGGAGGAGTCTGCCAAGGGCACTTCAATAGAGAACCCTGCCAAAACTTGCTTCCCCAGCAGAGCAGACAAAGGCAGCACAGAGGAAGCCATGCCCTGTCCTTTGGACTACAATTCTGCGTGTCACTATTTCATGAATGACATCTGTCCTAGGATATCATTCATGCCCCTGCTCTGAGAGTCACTACCAACATGTTCTCACCTGGTTTGTCTTGCTCTTCTGACATTGACCTGAGACTCTGTGTTTAGAACTTCCTGCTTGTGCTTTACCACCAGTGTTGCTTGATTCTTTAGAACTCAACTGTTAAGAAGCCACCTTTCCTACCAGGCCACATATTTGTCCTCAGAGTAAGTGTGTTTTAAACCTCAGTTGTTTTGTGTACTGCCTCTTGAGAGTTGCTATACCTACTGACAAGTTCTTCAACTCCTGGGCCTCTGCTAGCTGGGCTTTCAAAAAAGGAGGGTGATAAACCAAAGGCAACCTATTTTTTCACTTTAAGGCTTTCTTGGAAATGGTACCAGCTGTCTGGTCTATAACACAGTAGACAATGTTTTATAATAATTAATAATAATCTCGGAACCTACTGAGATATGGCCACCTCTTAGTTATTCCCACTGCTTTGAATCTGGTTTTTAGCTATTTGGGTAGTTTCTTTCCACTTGTTTTCCACACTGTATGTTAGAAAATCTACGAGTCAGGAGCAACAGTGGGAGATGAAACCAAATCACTCAACAACTACTTATTGTTCAGTTTTTCCACTCTGTACTTTGAAAAGCGACTCTTTAGCTACTATTTTTCAACAAGAAGACCCGGTTCAGGGGCTTTTGCATGACTGAACATTCCATTTATCTTCTCCATTACCAATAAGGATGACAAGCTATCTGCTTTGTTTTCTTTCCTTGAAATTCAGTCGGGATGATTATAGCACTGTGAGATTAGCCTTCAAGAAAAACAGCCTGACTGGAGCACTGTGACATCACCCTTCATCGATCAACTTTTTTTCATAAACAGTCTCACTGTGCGGGGGGAAGGCTGTGGAAGGACAAAGAGTTTCTCAGGCAAACACTTTCTGGGAAATTCCCAGAGCAGTGAGTCTAGCTGAGAAAAACTCCAGGCCAAAGCCACCCAGCATTGGCTCTAGGTCAGTATAGGGACCAAACTCAGGGAGCCCCAGAAGGCCAGGATATGCCATGGTTTACCCAGAGACATAAGCCCAGAGAGCCCCAGGTCCTTTCTTGGCTTCTCAAAGGGAACCTCTTCTTGCTGGCTCAGCTCAGGCCTGCACACCAGTAAAATCTGCGTCTGGTACAGGCTCAAGCAGTGGTCACTGGGAGCAGGAATTGATCAGTCTCCTGGTCAGGCCCATACTTCAATGACCGAACTCATTTCCTGGAGGTAAATAAGGACATTTTGTTATTTTTTGGCTGTTTGCCTCAATGTGATACATAATTATTAGACCAAAGGCTTTCTGGGGTCTCTAATTGCCAGTTTTTTCTTTCTTTCTTTTTAGTTTTTAAAAAATTCCCTATTTCTCTATACATTGAAATGATGACATAGGTGCAAGGCAGGATGGTCCACTCTGCATGTGTCCACTCTGGCACCAAAGTAGGAAAAGAAGAGGTCGGGATCTGGCAGATGACTGAAAATCACCGTGGTGACCAACTTCAGGGGTTGGTTAGGATTGGCTTTGAAGGGAAATGCATTCTGTTTGTACAGCAGACAGGAGTCAGGGGTGTCAGCACAAAAAGACTGGCAAACGCAAACCTCACGGGTCATCTCTGCTGTTTATTCTGGGGGGTGCAGGGATGAAATGGCATCCGGGACCCACTTTCCTGGTGGAAAATAAGCCACTGAACAAAGAAAGGGGCGGGTTTTTATAGGTTATTTTGAGGGGTGGTCTAGTGTGCATACCAGTTTTCTTGGGTACCGGCCCAGGAATTTGAACTTTTTTGGGTCGGGAATCCATGACAGTGTCTGGAGAGGATTTACTTTGAAGAAGATGAACACCTCCTAGAGATGGTTACTTTAGGGGTAATAAAACACCTCTTCCCTGTCTGCAGCTGGCACCTGGAAAACATTTGTCTTGGGAGATGGAGGCTGTCAGTGCATGACCTACGTTTTCACTCCCTTTTCCTCAGGCCTCATTATCTTGGGGATTTCTCATCTCCATACCTATTAATGGGGGTCCCATCAGCTAACATTGGGAAAGGATTTTAGAGGTAGCATGGGCTGCAGCTGCCTGGGCTAGGGGACAAGGGAGAAAGGCAGATGCCTGCAAGGCAAAGCAGAAGGGTCTCTAGCCAGGATGCTGAGGCTCAGATAGTCCACCTTCCTCAAGGAGCTGGGAAGTAAGTAAGGTTAACAGGTCAGAGCAGGTCCAAAGAATAGACATCGAGGCAGAGATTGAGTTTTGGGGAAGGTGCAAAAGAATAAGGGCAAGAGAGATCTGCAACTTGTCTGCTTAGACTCTTCTTAAGAGCCCAGGTTGGGAGCTGACTAGCATTAAGAACACACAGTAGGAAAACCTCATAATTGTCTTCGCTTCTGGGCCTGGGGCAATAACTTAGTCCTCATGGCAAAGAGGTGTCTGAGAGCACCTCTAGACAAAAATGTAATGTACACATCTGATTTGAGTAAGTTGATGCCACGTCAATAACTTTTTCATCTTACTGGCTGTGGATCAATATCTTTATGTATCTTTGTGACTTGGTCATGGAGAAATAAACATGCTTATATTTGAAAATATCAGCCAAGATCATACTCATGAAGCAATGCTGGCTTGTAAGGTCACTAAGGTTAATTTAACTATCCAGGAATAAATCATCTCAGGCATAGTGAACAGATGTAGTGGGAGCGTTTCTTTCCGTGTTTACTTTCAGAGACCCCATGCCAAGGCCCCGAGGTGGGCGCTGTGAGAATCAGCAAGACAGCCAGCCTAGCTGTGGCAAAGGCAGAGAGGAGATGGGGAGAGATGAAGGCGGAGGCCATGGGGCTGGGTCTCCTGGTAATCACTGGCTGTATCTGATTCAGCTTAGGAATTTGTCTTCCCAGAGTAATTTTCCTTGTAGCTTCCTCAGCACCGAAGAAGCATTAAAACTACACTGAATGAGTGTAAGCATCCTCTTGAGTCTGAGGGAACATTGCTGGAACAAGAGGCCCTTCTCTTCAGAGCCCACCATGGAGACCTGCTGCTCCCGGCTTGGCTTCCCTTCTCCTCTCTAAATGTTTCCAGGCTGAGGATGTGGGGGTGGCAGGGGACAGGGGACTTCCTGCAGCAGGATCAGAAAACACCAGAGTGTTCTCAGCTAATGGGCTTCCTCCCACCCAGCAGACGTCTCCAGGGAGGGCACCAGGGAGGCGGGAGGTGGGTGCCATGCCAAAGGCGGCCTTGCGCAGCTGCCTCTGCCCGCCCCTTGCTGGGATTCGTCCTCTAGGGGCTCCGAATTCCTCAGGGGTTGGAGGGTTACCTTTCCAGAAGGAAGGGAAAGCCGCAGGAGTCTGTGAACTGTGAAAGGAATGTGCTCACAGTCGTGTGGTAAGCTCATGGCTCTTGCTTGCTCTCTGGAACTCTTTCACCTCCCATCTGTGGGGCTGAATCACCAAGAAACTTTTCAATTAAGTTTGGATGTTGAAATGAATTATTGACCACTTTATTTATTTTTTACTGAGAACTGGGGAGACACAGGGCTAAGGGGAATTTTTTTGAAATATGAATTTAAAAGGCTGAATGAGAGAAAGCCTCTGGTTTCAGACAAAAATATCAGTTGGCAGTATTTAATCAAAAGAGATAAAGTTCATGCTTTTTTTTTTTTTCTTCTTTTTTTCAGTCCTGGGGATTGACCCAGGTACTTACCCATACGAGGTAAGCATTCTACCACCGAGTTACACCCCCCCACCCAACTTTTTTTTTTTTTTTGAAGGACTGAAAGTTTTATTTTAGCAAAGAATGAAGGCCTTTGTGATAGGAATGCTTTACTCTCCTACGAATAAGCTAAAAACTATTGGTTCTCCTTAAATGTGTATAGGATGCAAAAACTCAACCAAGAGCAGAGAAAGAAAATATCACATGAGGAGAAGGTGTAGATAAGAAAATGCTTTAATTCCATCTATTTCATAATCAACAGAATCAACTCACTTAAGAATATTCTGTCTTTTTTTCCAGATGGCACATCATTGTCCCATCTCTCTCTTGTCCCTAATAGCTACCCATGTACTCTAATTTATGGATCATCCTTGTGTCTTCCCTCACATTTAGTTTCTGAGCCTTAGACTATATAATGGATTTCCACCCTCATAAGATACCACTGCAGTAACTATGGATATCAACTCATTTTAGATTTGACATTAATGGGTACCTTCACTTCCTGAGTCTTTCTCTCTTCAAATGCTGACCCTATTCTACCAAGACAACTATATCCTAGCCCCATCATAGAATGACCAATATGGTGTGGAATCCCGTGAAAATGAAACTTCGCATGTGTGAGGAAAGTATTGAAAAACAGGTATAGTTTGTGATATACTGGTGAGGTAACAGGTTGTTACTTAACTTGACTTAATCATTCTATAATGTAAATACATCAAAACATCCTATCATGCCCATGAGTATGTGCAATCATTATTTTTCACTTACAAATACAAATTTAAAAATCAGGTAAAGACCAAGGGTTTGTGATTCCCTTGCTAGCAGAACCATTTTGATATCTCTTCACAGTTTGTAGGTAGGAAGGGCAAAGTGAGTCATCTGTCCCAACAGTAGATATTTTTTGACAATGGTTTGTAAATTTCCTTCTTGAGACCCAAATATCAATATTGACATTCCAGTTGCATTTTGCAGGCAGAAGCAAGAGGCCTAATTGCAAGGAACCTACTGACTTTGGTTCTGTGTTACATAGTTTTCTTGCTCCCTTAGCAGTCCCCTCAGCATCTTTCTCTGGTTAGGTCATTTGTTGAAAAGGTAAAGACAGAGCTAAACATGATTATAAAAGAGAGCTGTGGAAGAGCATTTGTTTAGTCCATTAGTTCAGTGGTTCAATAACCGTAATTGAACATACGTACTAGAATGCTATAAAGACAAGAGTGAGCAAAAACAGACACAATTCTAGATTTCATGATGCTTAGAATTCAGTAGAGGGAAATAACTGAGGTGTTGGATGAATGGATAAATAAAATGTAGTATATATACACAATGGAATATTACTCAGCCATAATGAGGAATGAAATTATGGCATTTGCTGGTAAATGGATGGGACTGGAAAATATCATGCTAACTGAAACAAGCCAATCCCAAAAAACCAAAGGCTGAATGTCATCTCTGATTTGTGGATCCAAACAAGGAGGTTGGGGAGGAGAATAACAGGAATCCACTGGACTACACAAAGGGACATAAAGGGAAAGGAGGGGGAGGGGAAATAGGAAAGACAGTAGAATTATTTGGGCATAACTTTCCTACCTTTGTATTTGTATACACAACCAAGGTAACTCCACATCATGTATGACTACAAGAGTGGGAACCTAAATAAAATAAGTTATACTTTATGATGTATATTCTGCCAAAATACATTCTATGGTAATGTGTAATTAAAAATAAAAACATTTAAAAAAGAATCTTGCTTAGCCACATAATACTAGAGCAATGGAAGTAAACAGTTCATAAAACTCTACAGCACAGTCCACTTTAATATTAATTCTTTTTAAATTTTTATTTGTTCTTTTTAGATACATATGACAGTAGAGTATATTTTGACATGTCTATACAAACATGGAGTATAATTTACTCCCAAATTTGTAAATTATTATAAAATGGAACTATATTCAGTGCTTTGATGGCCATAGAAAGGAAATGCTTAGAACATACAGAAGACTCACAATTCTTCAAATTGTGTTATATGAAAAAATTATGGAAAAATATTTATTAATAAATATCAATTTAACATAAAAAAGAATTCAGTAGAGGGATCATATGAGTGAAGTAGTTGTAGAAACTTATGTAAAATTAGAAACATTAAGCTGGGTGCCATGGCACATGCCTATAGTCCCAGTGGTTGGGGAGGCTGAGGCAGGAGGATCACAAGTTCGAACCCAGCCTCAGCAAAAGTGAGGTGCTAAGCAACTCACTGAGACCCTGTCTCTAAATAAAATATAAAAATAGGGCTGGGGATGTGGCACAGTGGTGGAGTGTCTCTGAGTTCAATCCCCAGTACCTCCCCATTAGAAACTTTATAAGCACTACAAATGAGAAGCATATTGTGTCAAAGTGAGTCTAAAAGAGTGAGATTTGACTTAATAAAATGTTTAGAAAATGCCTTGCCCAGAAAAATACAATTGGTTTCAGTTATGGAGGATAAGAAAGAGTTAACTATGTGGTAAGAGGAAAGAGCATTTCATACAGGTGGAACAATATAGGTGGAGACCAGAGGCAGATATGCTTCATGAAATCAAGAATGGAAGGTGAAAGGCTGAGACAGGACCAGGACAACAGAGAGGCACAAAGCAAGGAAAACACTGGAAGATGAGTCTGGTATGTGCCCATCCATAGAAACACTCTTTCATTTTTTACTCTAAAAGCAATGGAAACAATTGAAACCCTCTTTTAAACTATCTGTGTGTGTGTGTGTGTGTGTGTGTGTGTGTGCGTGTGCACATGTGCATATGGAAGGAGAGAGGATGGGTGGATTGATTTACATTATTACATTTTTAGATTTGCATTTCAAAGATATCCTGGCTATGATGTGGAAAATGAATTCTAACAGTGCACAAATAGATATACTCAAAAAATAGGGAATTGTGTGGTAATGTAGGTGAGAGGTAGTGAGAGCAAAAAACTGCACAGTGGCCGTGATGCCAATGGAAAGAAGGGAAATCATAAAAATCGGCAAAACTTCAAGATAGAATGTATTTGGAGGATTAGGAGGAGAGAAATAGCAAGGCTTTTACATTCCAAATATGCAAAATTGAAGTAATGATAGTATTGTTCTCTGAGAATTATTATTATAGGAAGAAACTCCCTGTCTCAGATTGTGTGTGTGCGTAGGCAGACCAGAGAAAGCACAAGAATGGTTATGGATACAGTGGATTTGAAACAAGCAGAAATTAGACTGGAGTCAGTCAATGACAGGTCTCACCTAAATTTATATGGTTTTGAATCATCAGTACATAGGCAGTAATTGAAGCAGAGGTGTAGACAAGATTGCATAGAGAGAAAATGCAGCATGAGAAAAGATAAGGCAAAGGCTTGCACCATGAAGATCTCTAACATTTAAGGATCAGGTAGATGATAATGAGTGTTAAAGACAATGGACAGGGCACCAGCAAATTAGCAGAAAAATCCAGAGATCGTTCTGTAAGAGGCCTAGAGAAAGTTTCAAGTACCCACAATGACAAGCATACAATAAGAAATTACTAGACACATGAATTAGCAGCAAAATGTGACTTAGTGAAAGAAAACCAGGAAGTAGAAATAGACCCAGGGATGTTGGAATTAATAGACTGAGATTTTAACACAGCCTTTATGCATATAAGTTTAAAGGGAAAGAAAGATATAATGAGTGGACAGAGGAACAATCTTAGTAGAGAAAGAAAAATTATTTTTAAAAGAACTTAATGGAAATTCTAGAACTGAAAAAAAAATTTAACTAAAATGAAAAGCTCATTAGATAAACTTAACAACAAAGTGGATGCTAGGGGTGGGGAAAGCAGAGCAGTGAACTTGAGGACAGAGCATAGAAAGTATCCAAAAGAAAGCTTGGGGGCAGAACAGTCTTTGTCATCTGTGAAGTAGTATTAAGTGCTTAAACATAAAAGTAATTGGAGTTGCCAAAAAATGAGGACAAAGAGATTCAGATTTTAAAAAAAATTTAAAGAAAGTCATATTTTTCCATATTTTATTTTATTTTATTTTATTTTGGAACCAGGGATTGAACTCAGGGACATTTGGCCACTGAGCCACATCCCCAGCCCTATTTTGTATTTTATTTAGAGACAGGGTCTCACTGAGTTGCTTAGGGTCTCACTAAGTTGCTGAGGCTGGCTTTGAACTCGCGATCCTCCTGACTCAGCCTCCTGAGTTGCTTGGATTACAGGCGTGCACCACCACACCCGGCTATTTTTCCATATTTTATGAAAAATATCAACAAAGATCCAAGAAGTTCAATGAACATCAAACAGGAATGGAAAATAATAGTGGCTGCCTGACTTAAAATCTATTCACATAACTTTTTAGAAATCCTTAAAATAAATAGAATAATGATGGAAAATAGCATCATGCCTTCAGCATCACTAAGAATCAAAAAATACTACAAGCTTCAAATTATCAGTAAGTAGAAGAGTGAACCCAGTTCCAACAGCACTTCCCTTAGCCTACTGCTTCCAGCCTAGGGATGTGGAAAGGGGAGGGGGAACACTAAAGGATGTAGGGAAAATAGCATGGGGCATTAAGGACTTAGGTGAAGCTTGGAGAGCCTCAAGAGAAAGTCCAACTTCACAGAAATTAGGAAACCTGATCTGGGGCATAGTAGTTTGCAACACCAGCTTCAGGGAGAGGAACTGGAAATGAGTGAGACCAGATGCAGCTGCAGTGGAGAATGAGAAACAGGGAAGTGCTGGTATTCCTTGGAGACATAGCAGTGGAAAGGAAAGAAGGGGACAAAAGACATCGTAGCCCCTTTCCTACTTCCCACCTTCGCCATCAATGTTTACCATAAGAGAAGATACACAGAAAAGGGCAGAACATAGAAGATAAGGAACTCTTATATGAGGAATCCTCTCTACAAAATGAATAGAAGACGATTATTATATCCAAACAAAATTATTGCTTAAAAAATGTGAATCAAGCCAAGTGCATTGATGCACACCTGTAATCCCAGAGGCTTGGGAGGCTGAGGCAGGAGGATCACGAGTTTGAACCCAGCCCCAGCAACCATGAGGTGCTAAGCAACTCAGTGAGACTATCTCTAAATAAAATACAAAATAGGGTGGGGATGGGGCTCAGTACTCCCCCCCAAAAAAGTGCATTGAGTTAATTCAGCTAAAGAAAACATTCTTCCTGCCCCACAAAATTTAAAAAAAAAGCAAAAAGTAAAAAACATGGAATTGAAGAAAACTGTGATATAATACTCCAATAAAAATTAATTTGACCCAAAGAAGAATTTGGAGATATATAAAAGAAAATATTGAATTGGAAATACAAAGCCCCAATACAAATGAACCAAAAGTGAAGTATAAAATGATAGTTGTTGAACTTAAGATATAAAATAAAAAGACAAAGTCCTACCAAAAATGTAAATTAAATTTCAAGACCTAAGGAAGAATAAATTTAAATGGAAATTTAATAAATGGCAGTGATGAAAAGCAGGAAGATAATCCAATAGAGCAAAAATGAGATGACAAATTTGAAAGGTTTAGAGGAAAGTGATTGAAATAAAGACAGGTGAAGGATATCCTTGAGTGAGGATTTCAAGGAATCAATTGAAAATTGATTCTACAAATGGAAGGGTCCACCTGGAATGATCATCTCAGAGATATCCTCGCAAGACCATTAGACTTGAAAGAAAAAGAAAGAGAAAGAAAGAAAGAAAGAAAGAAAGAAAGAAAGAAAGAAAGAAAGAAAGAAAGAAAGAAAGAAAACAAAACCATGGAGCTTCCTGGAAAACAGAGGGAAAAGCTTGAAAGCAGAGGATTAGGCTGGCATCAGATTTCTCAGAAATAGCATGTAAACCATGACAAGAGGGGAGCACAGCTGGGCACCGAGGGTCACACTTGTGATCCCAGCAACTTGGGAGGCCTGAAGTACGAAGAGCGCAAGTTCTGGGTCAGCCATAGCCATTTAGCAAGACCCTGTCTCAACCAAAATGGAAGGTAGTCAGTGGTAAAGGGTCGCTGGGTTCAATCCTCAAGAAAAAAAAAAGAGTGGAACAGCATTTTCAATGAACTTAGAAGAGATCATGCAAACTCAGAACTTTATACGCAATCAAGCTGTTCCTTAGTGGTTACTACAAAGGTAACCATTAGGACAATATTAAAATATTTAAAAGCAGTTTTAAATATACAAGAACTTGAGAACACTGTGCACTTGTGCCCTTCCTGAGGAATCCACTAGAGAATGAGCTTCATTCAACTAAGAGGAGTCTGAGGAGACAGCAGTGGAAGCCCTGAGGGTGAGCGCTTCATATATTTAACTGTAGATTTAAGGCTCATACAAAGCTGAAAACCCGGGTACAAGGGTGAAATGTATGTGTGTTCTAACAGAAAAGAAATAATGCAGTTGTTAAAATGGAAGAAAGGGGCCAGAAAGGACAACAGAATGACGTCATTGCATTTATGTCCATGTGTGGTAGTCAAAGGTACCATTTGACATGGACAGAACAGAGAGTAAAGATTAATTTTTTAGAAAAGCAGTTAAGAACACTACAAAGGTAACATTAGGTCAACATTAAAAATTTTCCTAAATGCAAAAGAAATTTTCTAAAAGAGAAAGAAGATATACAATTAGAAAAATGAGCTCAGTAAGTATGACATACTGCATGCAGCAATGACACCGGAAGATAATAAGGCAAAATTGGGCCCACAAAGAGCAGTCACATCAGCAAATATGGAAAAGCTTAATTAGTAGAAAATAACTTTCACTTCCAGCCACAACAGAGTAAAGGGCTGATTGACCCTCCTGCTTTTAGTAATCAGAACACGGGCTGAAATATAGAAAATCCAGGGTTTCGACCTTGGACCACAGGCAAATGGGACTGTGGTCATTAAGGGGACATGAGTAAACCTGGGGAGCCCTATGATTGCCCCTCTTCACTGCCTAGAGGTAGATGACAGTTCCAAGCACAAGACTGAGAGCCCCAACAGAGCTCTGCCATCTTGCTGAGAGGAGTGGACGGAGAGTAAAATGTGGTCAAGTCAGGAAGTATTACCAGAGAGAAAAAGAGCAACAAAATGATGTGTTATAACGATAAGAGTTCATCAAGACAATATAACAACTGTAGAGATGTGCATTATGAATAACAGGGATTCACAATACATGAAACAAACCGGACAGAACATTAAGGAGAAATGCACACCAGGTCAGATCTGCAGGCAGTGACGGAGCTGCCAGAAGGAGGCAGACCCAGGTGTGGGAAAGAACCCTGGGCTGTGGGCTGCAGGGCCTGGCAGTGATCTGCCTCTGTGGCAGAAGTTCTAGTCTTTTGTCCTTGAT
>JAJEJO010052739.1:45969-61534 GCA_020662805.1 Glaucomys volans | reverse complement strand
CCTTTGATTTTCATGAGATCCACCCCATCTTTTTCCCCCTTTTCCTTTCTAGCTTCTGCATATGAGAGAAGACTTACAACTCTTAAGCTTTCTGAGTTTGGTTTATTTCATTTAACACAAATGTCCCTAGTTCCATCCATTTTCCTGCAAATGACATAATTTCATTTTTCTTTGTGGTTAAATAAAACTCCATTGTGTATATACACCACATTTTCTTTATTCATCCATTGATGGACACCTAGGTGAGTTCCATGATTTGGCTATTGCGAATTGTGCTGCTATAAACATGGGCATGCATGTATCAGTGTAGTATAATAACTTTAATTCTTCATAATAAATACCAAAGAATGGTAGAGCTGGGTCGTATGTTGGTTCCATGCCTAGTCTTTGGAGGGACTTCCATACTGATATCCCTAATGGTTATACTAATTTATAATCCCACCAACAGTGTAAAAATTTTCCTTTTTTCTTCATCATTTCCCACTTTTACTATTTGTATTCTTGATAATTGCCATTCTGACTGGTATGAGATGAAACCTCAGTGTAGTTTTGACTTGCATTTCCCTAATTGCTAATGGTGTTGAACATTTTAAAATATATTTGTTGACCATTTGTATTTCTTCTCTTGAGAAATGTTCTGTTTAGTTTGTTGGCCTATTTATTAATTGGGTTATTTGATTTTTTGGTATAAAGTTTTCTGAGTATTTTATATATTCTAGATGTTAAAACTCTGTTAGAAGAGTAGCTAGAAAAGATTTTCTCCCATTTGGAGGTTCTTTCTTCACATTCCTAATTGTTTCCTTTGCTGCGCAGAGGGTTTTTAATTTGATGCCATCCCATTTATTAACTCTTGGCATTTTTTCCTGAGCTTTAGTGGTCCTATTTGCAATGCTGTTGCTTGTGTCTAAAAGTTGGAGTGTTGGCTCTTCATTTTCTTATAAGAGTTGCATAGTTTCTAGTCTAATTCCTAGGTCTCTGATCCATTCTGAGTTGATTTTTGTGCAGGGTGAGAGATGAGGGTCATATTTCATTCTTCTACATATGGATGACCAGTTTTCCCAGTATCATTTGTTTAAAAGACTGTCTTTTTCCCATTGTATATTTTTGGCACCTTTGTCAAGGATCAGATGACTAGATGTGTGGGTTTGTCTCTGTGTCTTATATTCTGTACCATTGATCTATATATCCCCATGCCCATACCATGAAGTTTTTGTTACCATAGCTCTGTAGTATAATTTGAAATTAGGTATTGTGATGCTTCCAGCATTGCTTCTTTTGGCTTAGAATTGCTTTGGCAATTCTGGCCTTTTATACATCCAAATGAAGTTTAGAACTGTTTTTCTATTTCTGTGAAGAATGGGGGTTGTGCTGAATCTGTATATTGCTTTTGGTAATATGGACATTTTAGCAATATTAATTCTGCCTCTCCGTGAAGATGGATCTTCTGAAGTCTTCTTCAATTTCTCTCTTCAATATTCTATAGCTTTCATTCAGAGGTCTTTCACCTCCTTTGGACCCATTGTCTCATAATGTGTGTTTGTGTTCCCATAATGTGTGCCAAAAGAAAGTGGCATCATGGCCAGGTATGTTTCTTTTTAAAAAAAAGTTCAGAGACCTCTTGAAGAATAATTTAGGGTAATCATACAGCACTGTGAATCAAAAGACCTAAGGGAAGAAAAAAGTTAGAGTGCCACCAAGAGCATGCTGGGACTCATCCCCAGGGAACCTCAATGGGACAGGAAGATTTTCACCTGTGCCCCTCTGTTTTAGTCAGCTATTTCTCAGCGTGACTAAAGTATCTGACCAGAACAATTTTAAAGGAGGTAAAGTTTATTTGAGGGCTCATGGTTTCAGAGATCTTAGTCCATAGAAGGCTGGCTCCATTCCTTGGGGCTTGAGGTGAGGTGAACATCATGGGGGAAGAGTGTGGCAGAGGAAAGCAGCTCACATGATTTCAGAAAGCAGAGAGAGACACCACTCTCCAGATACAAATATATATACCCCAAAGCCATGTCCCAATTCTTACCTCCTCCAGCCTCCTCCAGGCACACCCTGCCTGCCTCCAGTTAGCACTCAGTTAATCCCATCATGGATTAATTCACTGATTAGGTTAAGACTCTCAAAACCCAATCATTTCTCCTCTGAACCTTCTTACATTGTCTCACATGTAAGCTTTTGGGGTATACCTCACGTCCAAACCATAACACTCTCCTTCACCTTCCTTCATTCTACTCCAAATGCAAATTTCTGAAAAAATAGCTACAGCCCCCAAATTTCCAATGTAATTGGTCTTAAACCAAAGTGGTTGAATTTTTTTAAAAGGAGGGAAAACTTATTTGGCCATGCAATCATAAAAAGCATTTTAAAGAGAGATTTGAAGATGAAATTCTACCCCAAACACAAGAGTTGATTTTTCAGTTGGTTTTATACAAAACAGGAAAATTACATGTGAATGGTAGGCTCCCACACAGCTAGACTTTAACTTAGAAAATTAAAACCTTCCTGGGAAACGACTTGTTTTTTGCTTGCATGTCAGTTGAATGGATCTAATAACACATCAGTTCTAGATGAGGCCTTATGTGGAATGAAACCTAGGAATACTGATAGCAGCTATTTAATACTGACCATCCACTATGTCCAGCTGCCTGTCAGTCACTTTTAGCAAGCCTGCACAACAACTCTAAGAAGCAGGCATTATTTTTATAGATGATCAAATTCAGACTCATCGATGCTAACAATTAACTGTAGGTCACTTTATTACAAGTGGCAGAACAAGATTTAAGTTTGATCCCAGGGCAATGCATCATTGCCACCTCGTTTCCTTCTTCATCTTGTTGCTTCATAGCCCAGAAGAGTGACCATTTTTGAGCTCTTCTCTCAAATATGGAATTCATAAGCAGTGAGTGAAATTGTGAATTTGCCTGTAGTTAAGTTCATGGAAGTAATTAGTCAATCTGCTCTGAAAAATAAAATTTCCAGAAGAGCTAAAGTTCTTCTGCCTGCATCTTTCCTAACTACCCATTAAATGAGACCCCAAATGAAGAGTTGGAAAGGACAGCAGCTGAGCTGTCTGAAATCTCCATCAGTAACTGCACGCTTCAACAGCTGTAGTACAACGAGAAATAGTGAAGATCATTGTTGAGTTCGACAGTCCCCTGCCACCTTGACACATTGGAGTGAATCAGATCTGGGCAATTTGGAAGGGGCTCTTCTCCACAACTTGGATAGTGGAGATTGGCAAGGCTCTAGGACCCCAGCAGGAAGACCATCCAGCCCAAGTTACAGAATCCAGCTCCATTCTGCCATCCAAGTGTTTTTGGGATGTCACATCTAGGGAAGCCCTAAGGGTGTACTCTGAAACATTTTCCTACCACAAATCTCTGATTTCCTTTGATTTCTTGATGTTATTATACAAAGAGAATTTAAACATCTCTTAGAGTAAATGCCATACTTAAAACAATTTTTTTTCACATAAAATCACAGGTTGCCTTGAAAATCAAGAGAATGGAACAGAAGGTATTAGAAGGAAGATCTTCAAAAGAGGCTTAACAGTTGTGTCATTGAAAGGACCTTGGGGAAATCTAAATGCTATGTTGGCCCTAAATAGCCAATTGAATCCTGTGCTATGGTGAACTGCATTCCTTTGAGCCCATCTGCCTGAAATCTTGAGATCCTCAGGTTGTGAGAACCTGCTGGATCCTGAAGGCAGATTGCCATTTCTGTCTCTTGCATGCTGATATCACCCTGAGTGAACCCCAGATCCTCAGCTAGAGAGGCCTCAGAACTGACTCACATCTCAACTCACATCTCAGTGTGCTGAACTCTGAGGCCTCTGTGGAGTGCTGTGTTTTTCCCCCATCCCAGGCCACTACACCTTCTCTGGCCTCAACTCAGCCCCAACAAAGGCCACAATATGTCTGCCACAAACCAGACAGGCCCCAACAGTTTGGCAAAGTGTTCCCTACACGCTAACTTTTGCGTCAGTGGAGCCTGCCCACACCCCCCACACCCAGCATCTGCAATGTCTTGGAGCAGATGAACTACTGTTTCTTATATTTTCATAGTCATGCTGAATTCATGGACTGAGAAAACATATTTTATGTATTTTCCAATACTTCCACTGGATGGTTTACCAGTATCCTGCTGCAGCCGTTTACACTTTTCTGTCACCAGGAGGGCAGGCAGCCAGTGGGAGGATGGGTCAGTACATTGCTGTCCTTGAGTTCAGCACAAACAGTACTTTAAAAATAAATGATGAACTTCAAAAGTGAAGTTAGAGGGTGATTTCCAAACTCTTTCATCTCTCCTCTAACACTACAAAGATTCATTGTATTTATTGCATCTCTTGGCATCATTCATATACTGATATCACATTGTGTCTTTGGGAACACAGGACTACTTGCCTGGATTCTATTTCTTCAACCTGTCTGGAAATGGAAACATATTGGGGAAGCACTCTCAGTTCTTTATAACCTCAATGTTAGTTTCAGGATCTTCTCTGTAATGTAGCCATCCCTCAGTATTCATAGAGGATTGGTTCCAGGACCCCCTGTGGGTACCAACATCTGTAGACTCTCAAGTTCCTTATATAAAATAGTGTAATATTGTATATAACCCATGCACATCCTCTCATATTAAATCACCTCTAGATTTCTTACAATTCCTAATACAATGTAAATGCTGGGGAGTTGACATATTGTATTGTTTAGAGAGTATTAACAAGAAATAAAGGTCTGTGCATGTTTAGTTACAGGTGCAATTTTTTTTTCAAATGTTTGATCCGTGACTGTTTGGATCTATGAATGTGGAACTGGTGGATGCAGAGGGCCTACTAGAATAATGAAAAGACTAAGCAGAAAGTTGCTAAAATATTTTAGAACATGGTAGCTTTGAGGGCATCCTTTAAAGGATAAGCTGACTTGCATGTTGTTACTCTTCTGAACTTGTGTGAGTCCCTGGAAGAGAGGTCCTAACCAGAGGATGTGCCATGAACTCCAGGTAGGAAAAAGGCAGGCAGCTGGGCCCAGGTCCCAGTGGAGCAAGGTGAACAAATCATAGGTCTCCTGGAGACAAGTGAACAGATCCAAGGTCAGGCCAATTGAAGGAGAGGCACAGGGAAAGGACAGTTCTCTGTCTACCATGATGTCAAGACCACACTTCTGCTTCTGAAACCATCTGTCTTGTGGGAGAAGCTCATAGGTTTTTTTCTTTTAGAGAAAAATAATATACATCTGATGACAGTAAGGAATCATGATACTTGAAAGTCATTGACCATTCTACAAGTCCCATTCCAGAGGCAGAGGCCCCAGCCTGGCAGAGTAACTGTGTCTGCCATGCTTCAAGCCAGAGAACTATGGATACTATGTTCTGTTCTTGCATCAATCTGAGGTTGAGGGCTTTGGACGACATTTGGTATCCACTCTCTGACTCTTCAATAGTCCTTATCTCCCCAGAGCCCACATGTAGCTTGTGCCCAAGATCTTCCTTGGAACAGGGAACCAACACTGATACAAGGCATTTAAGAGGCACACAAGAGCAGATGTGTGAGACTTTCCTTCCCTTATTTTCTGGATATAAGTTCAACCATCGAACTCTAGTTCATAAAGGACTTGATTATCACAGGAGTCAGCAATCAGGCCCATGGCTCAAGGCCAGGAGGGGCCACATCCATACAATCACATCTTGTCTAATGGCTGCTTGCAAGTAGCACAGCTGAGGAGCTGGCTACAGAAAACAGATTTCTTTTCTCAGAAGTCAACATTTTTGGACTACATTCTCTTTATTGACCCTATAAAGAGAATTCAGGAAGTCACTCTTAGATCTAACTTTTTCTGCTTATTGCGATCCCTGCACTCCCCCAGCCATGTGATAAGAATAATTTGCAGTAGGAAGGAAAAACAGAAATGGATCAGAGCAGCCTTTCTTCATCTTTCCTATCCTCACCTCCAGTGGTGGCCTGCCTGGTGCTGAGTGGGCCAGACTAAACACCATGTCTCTAACGGTCCTCTTGGCCTCAGCTATTGGAATATTACTCATCCTTCTCCACTGTAGCTCAGCCTTTTCTTCACTTCCTGGCTCCCAGAAGGATGCACTTTTAGATCAGAGTGTTATCTGTGGGTGCTGGACCTATGAGATCCTCAAGATCTGAGGCAGGCAACCATCTGAAGTCATGTGCAGAAGAGCTGAATGAAGGAAGGATACAGAGTCAATGCTCAGAGGCAAAGACAACTGAGAAACAGGAAGAAGGGAAAGCTGCTTCTGCAGACTCTAGCTCTCCAGTGTCCCAAGTGTGATTCCCCAAGCTGGGTTTCACAGCGTTCCTTTATACATGTGCAAGTAATCCTCACTTACGTTAGTCTGAATGGGTTTCTGGTCCAAGAACTGATTGCACCCCCAAAATGACTGGGGTGGAAATGCAAAGTGGAGGCCAATAAGGGAGCCAGGAGGACTTTTCTGGAGCAAGTAAATCTTAGAGTCCAAGTCCATGCATGATATGCACACATTCCAAATTTTGTGAGACAGCCATCGCAGCTTCAAGTATGTCAGCTTGCTCAAATTTCTGTTTAGACAAGCATGTTATTTAAATGTCTAATTTTAACATTGGGAAAGGCCTTCCTAAATAAGACATCAGCCTGGAAACCATAAGGAATATATTAGATGGACAGATGAGGCTAACCACTCCTATATTTTAAATTGCCTTTAGCAAAAGACACTATGAACAAAATTAAAAGTGAAGGGACTTTTGGATATAAATGACAGCTGGGGATCCCTTGCATACTATCAACTCCCTCCTGCTGCAGCTCAGGGATTCCTTCAAGGCCATTAAACAGGCCCAGCCCTGGCTTCCTGGCTGCCATGTCTACTGAGAGTGTCACAACTGTTGGCAAAAAGACCATGACCTCTTGCTGTCCCCAAATGAGGAAATGAAAGGGAAGAAAGAGGAAATAGGATGGAATGAAAAAATGAACGAGAACAAAAGCGGGAACAAGAGGTATTGAGAAAGACGAAATAAATGAGCTGTTCATCTCTCAGTTTCTGAGCTCTCCTTGGTGCCACCCTAGTGGTGCACTCAGTTAAGCTGCTATTGACTTAGGGACTTGTGAAAAAGGGTTGTGGGAACCACCGTTAAGTGACAGGTCATAATGGTGATACAGAATTCCAACCCATTCCATCTGACCTCAAGCCATGTTAGGGCAAATTAAATCGATCCATGCATTAGGTTTCAGAATGGATTTTTGAAGTCGAACATTTCCTTCCCATATTTAACATTTCCTTTTCCCCCAAACAAATTTCCCTTTATTTTTACCACCCACTTGACTAGAGAATTGAAATTAGTTTCTTTTACTTAATAGCTTGCCAAACAATAAACAGCTCTCTCAAACTAAGCCACATCTTATCTAGGGAGAGGGCAATAAAAATAGTGATTTATGTAGTCAAGAGTACAGTGAGACATTTTTATAGCATTGCAGATGGGCTTCCAAATTGCAGAGCAGATTTATTTCTTTCTGTATATCTCAATTTCTCAGCCCATAATTTGAAATAATAATAGCCGCCTCTTTCCTACTTCTTGAGTGACTTGATTAGATCATGAGGGTCTATGTATAAAAGCATTTTGAATCTTAGAAGATTCAAATGATGAAATTATCCCATTTTTTTTTACCATATAGAAAACTAATATGATGAGCATAGCAAGGCATATAACAATGTTTATGGGGAAGTGATTTAGCCTGGAGAATACCGGACTCTCTGCAATATCAAATTGCTTAAGAGGATGCAAATGGATTATCACTATTTTGTATACATCTATGATTGTTCTGGAAGCACATGAAAAGGTGGGATGGTAAGAGAAGTGAGATCTGCAGCCACTCATTACTCCTCCTGTAAGTTTTTAAACAAAATTACTTGACTTAGGAATCCCTTTCTGGCTTCAGCAGTAGCCCTGGTTCTGTACAGCCTCTGTTCCAACTTTAGTCCCAGCTGAACATTAGATCTGTTCTCAGCACACTTTTGGGCCCTTCCTCTTCTACCTAAGCCAGGGGTACCTAGTTCTTGAGATCTGACAACCCAGATCAGAGGCAGCACTGTACAGTGTTGAGAATATGGGCCTTGGAGACTCGGTTGTGGGTCTCAGCTCTGCCGTCTGATCTGAAATATCTCCACATCTGTAAAATGGACATGATGATACACACCTACTGATAGGGCCCTTAGGGCAATTAAATGAGGCAGGGTCCATAAAGCACCTAGCATCCTGCCTGGTATAACAAATGGTGATTCTAATTTTTATAGACATACTGTAAAAAGCAGGGTAGAATAATTGGATCAATGGTTCCTCCAGGGAGTTCAATATTTTACTTTGCTTTTATTTATTTACTTTTCTTGAAGAAAATTCTTTTAAAAATTATGACCAAAAAAAATCATTACTTATGCTCTTACAATTTAAATGGCTGAATGAATATACCTTAGATGGTTTTATCATGTTTCTGATTATAACCAAAAAATCCTTTGTTATCTTCTTGGATTTCAGGGGATTGCATTGGAAAATAGTTGATATGGAATGAGAGTCATACCATATATCCTCTAGTATCCATCTCTACACTCTTAGAATTACATGAGCCTAAGTCCTTGAATTTAAGGCCAACCACAAAATCCTACCTCCCAGAGTTCTCCAGAAAATAACACAATAATTCAGCATGTACTGAACATTGTCTATTGAGGTAAGTACTTTCTGCATTGTCTATTTCAGTCCTCAACCTTAAGAGGAAAGTACTATCATTAGTCCCATTTTACAGAGATGCAAATGGAGGCTTATAGAAGTAATTGCTCTATGTCGCACATCTAGGCAATGATGGAGTCAAAATTTGAACCAACGTCATCTGGACCAACAGCCATGCTTTAGCAACTTGTGACTTTATGCTTCAGAATGTGGCAGTGGCAGGCCTGCACCGACTAGCCTTGGACTCTGATGAGTAGCTTTGCCGTCCCACGGCAGCTGACAGGTTCATGTGAGGCCAGTAGCAACTGGTGCCAAGTTACCAGGTGTTGTATCTGCTTTGAGTCTGTAGCTGGTAAGAAAATCAATGACACGTGGAAGAGATGAGGAAAGATTCTATTAGTTGGAATGTGCATGTCCAGAATATATCGAAATATTTTTAAATGTTCACAGCTTAATTTTTAAGAAATTCCACATGCAAAGAAGTGTCTATGCTTTCTTTAAATGGGAACAAGGTAGTTAATTAGTTCCTACTCAATAAAATGTTTAGAATTTTCTCAGAAATGCCTTTTGTTATAAAATAGAAATAATCAGCATTAACTTTCTCATTGGCCACCCCCTAATTTGTCGGTTTTCTTGTTCCTTAAATTCTCATCCATTCCCTGTCTTTGCTGCTTCTCTCATTCTACTCCATCATAAGAATGACAGCAACTCATTCAAATGTGTTCTTTTTATGGATAGAGTTTACCTCACTCTCCTCCACGACTGGCTGGGCCTATTACCTTTGGGTAATAATTTTGTCAGAGATGTTGGAGAAAAGAGGGGTGGCATTTCCTCTTAGAAATCCAGCCTGGATAACATTCACCATCTCTTACAGGTTTGACAAGACCTTGTTGTTCCTTAATAAGAAAGGTCTACACAATTCATGTTTGTTGAGTGATGATTAGGTCTTAGGTCCTAGAACAGTGAACTTGCTTGTCCGAGGTTACCAGGATATGACAGATTTATCAGGTCTGTCTGACTGCAGAGCCTGTGCCCATAACCACGGTCCTACCCTGTCTTTCTAGCAAAGGACAGTTTCTCTATGTTACTCCATGATAATTTTCCCTAGGAATGCAGATAGTCATAGTAAGGGCACAAGGTGTCACCTGCTTGTAGCTCATAGAAGTGGTGCCAGATGGTGGCTGGGATCTCTGTTCCTAGGACAACAAAGAACGAAGATTGCATTTGTATAGACTGAAGGAACAGAAATACCCAAGATTTAGAGAGAAGAATGTGACTGATAATGTGGAATCCAATCAAATTCTAGAGTTAAGCTGGGCTTTAGCCATGAGCTTCTCAAACCCCTTTCTCTGCAGCTGAGGAAGTCAAGGATCTGAGAAATTAAGTGATTGTCTGAGGACACAGAGGTAGTTAGAGGCAGAGCCAAGGCTGAATATTTTGGATTTAAAATAAACTGCTTTTCTCAGTCCACCTTCATATTGCTTGAGGTTTGCTTGTTTTTAAAAGGTCTCAAAGATTGGAAAATTAAATTGCTTTAGCAATACAATTTCATGTTGTATAATTCTGCTAAAAGTAATTACAATAATAATCCAACAGTTTTTCCAAATCTGTGGGTTCCAATGTTTCTGCCTGTTACTAAGCTAACATATAGAAATTCAGGGTCATATTTATACCACATAAAATTTCCAAAGAGTTGGCAATTTCCTGTAAAAACTCAGTTGAGTACTGATTGCCAAGTTGAGAAACTCGCAATTTCCCAGCAACTCCCACTGTCTCATGTTCTGGGGAATGCAAACTCCTTAGCACACCACATCTCCTGACTTAATCTCCTCCATCAGCAGCCATGACCCAAGTCCCACTGACCTGTTTCATTCTTGCTTTCATTGATTATCTCTTTTTTGAACCTACACTTCCCCTTAAATTCTCAGCCTCAGAATAACCCATCTATGAGAAACCCCTGAGATGAAGGGTTCACACTTCTCTTACACTAGACGTAGTTCTGTCCCAGAACCCACGCAAATTCACTTCTCCTGTGTAAATCTTAATCAGACCTTTAAATACCTTAATTCCTCAAAGGTAAAATGTGGACAACAATCTTTCAGGGCTATTCTGAAGATTTTAAGAGTTAGAAATCTTGGAGACAGAATCAGGCAGGCAAACTGGGCCTTGTGCACCCCACACATTAGGGTCGAGAAAATGGAGACCTAGTGTTTCCATGATTCCACAAGCTCATCGCCATCCTTGAAGTCATCAAGATCCTGAACAATGACAGAATTAGGACTAAACTTCAGGTCTTTCACTACTCAGTGCTGCCTGTGATGACAAATACCAGAGCATGCTTCAAAGTACAAATCATGGCACAGAGGCAACCTGTAATTATTTAGGTATTAGTTAATAGACTGCATATGCAGTCAGCGTGAATCAAAATTTTCTCATGCCTCACCATGGCTGTAGGTTGTCAGAAATTTCTGCAGTTGGCAGAAATTTTGTTGGAAAACAAATTCTTCCTTTTCGAATAAATACAAGGAAAACAGGAACTGGATATACTTAACCTCCTTCAGCAGCCATCTCTTGCGACTCTTTTTAAAAAATTGTTATGCAATACAATTCACATACCATAAAATTCACTGCATTCAGCATACAATTCAGGGGATTGTAATGTATTCCCAAGATCGTGCGAATCTTCCCACTTCCTAATTCTGAACATGCTCATGATCCATTGGTCTTTGGATGTCGGTTTTATCATGTTGAGTGTAGTTGGGAATCTTAGTTCAAGCATCTTTTGCCTGGCCCCTTGGGTAGAGTGCATCTTGACTGAGCTGATCAGATATTCCAAGTTCACCCTACACTTAGAGAGTTCATTGTCTATTCAACATTCGACTTCTTCGGGATGGGACAGGCATTAAGCCTCAAAATTAACTTTAGCAACAAGAATTGTAAGCTGAAAAGTAAAATTCAGCCATCAGGACGGATCTGCAGGGAGAAAATGGGAGACATTTTTATCAGGCCAAGGGCGAGTAGGACTTGAAGTGGGAAGTAAACTGATTGAATGTGGGTGGAGGGCTGTCCAAAGTGTCATTCCCTCCTGCCCCAGGGACTTTATGCATGTGGAATAATCCCCCAACCTCACCATACACTGTTTTCACTTGGTCTAAGCCTCCTGGGATCCCTGAGCACCCACTGGAGAGATGCCTCAACTTCCTCTGTTATAAACCCATCTCGCCCTTGCACGCTGTGATGACCTGCGAGCTTGTTTGAGTTCCTCAATAGATCGCAGGCTTTGAAAGGGAAGCAGTCCTGTCTTGTTTGGTTGCCCACCCATCCTTCCTTCAGCCTTATCTGGCATCTTGCTCAATAAAGGTTTCTTGAACACATTAAAAATCTGTCCACATGCTCAGGTTTCTCTTTATATATCCCTCAAATACTCCAACTAAAATTGAGTACTGAGAATGTACCCAAGCATCCCACAGTTCTTCACAAAACAAGAATGATCTTGTATCTGAACTACCTTCCTGGGGCTGGGGTTGTGGCTCAGTGGTAGAGCGCTCACCTAGCATGTGTGAGGCACTGGGTTCGATCCTCAGCACCATATAAATAATAAAATAAAGGTATGTGTCCACCTACAACTAAAAAAATATAGATAACAAAAAGAACTACCTTCCTAAAACTTTCACTAAATAGCCCAAATCCTGGTCCAAAGATCAAAAGAGAAATAAATCTTTGCCTTTTTCTCTACGATACTTTCAAGTATTTGAAATGAGTTGTCATGCCCTCTGCATCTTTTATTCTCTGGGTTAAACCATTCTTACTTCCTTCAGTATGGATTCCATAGTCATTCACTCATTCAACAAATATTTTTAAGCAGGCTCTGTATATAAGGCACTGGGCCAGGGGCAGTGTGGACAAGAAAGGACACGACACAAACTCTGCCCTGAGGTGTGCATAGTCTAACCTGGTTGTGTTATCCCCGTTCTCTGAGCTTTCTCTAGTTGGCCAATCTCCCTTTCCAAATGTGGTTTATAGAACTTTATATTAGATTCCTAAGTGGTCTGATCAGCACAGAGTTCACAAGAACTATGACTCACGATATGGACCCTGTACTTCCAAGAATTTTTGATCACTCATATTATCTTTAAGAAGTATTCAGACTCTCTCTCTCTCTTTGATATAAGAAGACGTTTTGTTAAAAATTTGAAAGACTCTCTGTTCTTTCTGATTAAACTAAATGTGTGGTAGTATTTGTGGTGATAAATTTCTAACCAAATGCATCCTTATCCTGAGCCTCCCCTCTCCCTAGTACATAAAAACCCTTGAGAGGAAGCAGACTGTAATCTTTGGATCAGACTGAAATCATAAGGACGGGAGGATTTAAAAAATACAACAAGCCAGAACATTTCACACTGTCACTAATGGTTCTTTATGATGTTTCTGAAAATAATTGGAAGGGAAGCATGGACATCTGGCATGTGACTAAAGCTGTTTCTAATTATGGGGGTCTGTTTGTCTTCAAAGCAGAGTGGACACTGGGATATCCTTGGACGTGTTCTATAACGGTCTTGCTCACAACCTGGCAGTCCCCAACCTTCACCTACCTGAAGCATTTGGGCTGTGCCTCCCCTCTTCTTCGCTCTGACCCAAGTAAGTTTGGTCCTTAAATTCCTTCAGGCTTTGGGCTTTTACTTTTGAGTTTTGCTCTGAAGCTGAAAATGTGAATTTTTTTGGTGATGCTGTTTCCTGGGTACTTTCCGTGTGTGCAGGAGACAGAATAATCAGGGGCCAGAAGTTGACAGAAGAGAAAGTGCTTCTCATCAGTGACAACTGGGGTAATGTGGGAGAGTGCTGCCAGACTTGGGTGGTCAAGAAATCCAGGAATGATTCCAGAAAAAGCAGAGTGTTCGAGAGTCTCACTGTTTTTTACGCCTAATGTAATTTGGAGAAGGCGGCATTGTGCTGAGTATTCCTAGTTGGTAATTTCGCTGTTTAATATGTTCAAAGAATTTTTCTTGACCTATCATCTCTTCATTTAATCAATATATATTAGGTACCAAATATATGCCAGGAACTTTAATGCTCAGAAACAAACTATTATCATAGTTGTTGTCTTAAGAAGAATCTGTAGCTTTCTGTTCTCCACATGGTCCCCTCAGCACTTGTTGGGCCTCGCCATGGATACAATGACCTCTCGTGGAGGGCAGTTCAAGGCAGGAAGTTTGGAAGCCTCCCAGGTGGGGTTTCTTGTCCTAGGATTCCCTCAGGTTGGAGGACAGGGCTAAGGAGGCTGTTCTGTGACTTCCCACTCTGCAGAAATCTCTTCTGGTACTTCATGCTTCCTATGGGAATCTTTGAAAATCAGTGCTCTTAGTGAAAAGAAATTATTTAATTTTAAAATTATTTTTTAAGCAGATATTTTCTTCTATGTATGCACCAAAGAAATTTTCCATTACATATTCTCACCAGGAAAATTAAGAAAATAAAGATAAACACAACATAGGAAATTAAAATTATCTTCAATTCTGCCTTTCTCCTGAATGGTAAGATTTAGTAATTATTTTTAACTACTGGTAAAATGTTGGTGTGTACATCTTTTAATCTATCTAGATCTGGGATTTTTTACAATAGTTTTATAGCCTACTTTTAATGTAACAATATTATGAACATTTCTTCAGCCTGCTACTTTTTATTGTATAATATAACAGCTGCATAATAATCCATTACACATATGCACCATCACTGATTTAACAAAGTACATGTTACTGGATTTTCAGGGTATTCCCATTTTTCACAAATGCTTATATATTTAGACAGACCTTTATACATTCAGAGACAAAAATGTTTATCCTTATACACATACATATGTACATACGTCTATAACATTTTTGTCTATAACTCTTTATTCCCATTCATTATTATTTCCTTATCAAAATCCCTAAAAGTGGACTTTAAGATAAGCCAAAAATTTAAGCCCTTTGAAATGTACATAGGTAAATTCTAGATTCCAAGTAGTAAGGTCTGTGCCCCTAGTTCTAACCCAACTGTGACCTTGAGCTAGTTAATGACTTCATCTGTTAAATGGACAAGGTCATATGCCCATTTATTTTAAAAGAAGATTCTGAAAAGAAAGCAGTAAGACTTTTGAAATGCAGCATGTGATGGGCATAGATGGTTGTTTGCCCAGTGGTCTTCATCATTCCAATAAACCATTTTTTTTTCATTCACTCTTTCCCCCTTTCAGTCCCTGTTCCCGTAGGGTAGTCCTAAATCATCTATGTATAATCTTGTCACCCTGCCAGTGATAGGTTCAGAAATAAGCATAGAAATCAGTTTGGTTTTATGAAACTCAAGAAGTTTCCTGGAGCATCTGGAAAATTCCCCACTCTTAGGAAGAGAGTCTCTCTCCTTGGACATTAACATTTATAAAGGTCAAGCTTGGCCATAGCACTGCAATAGCCATATTACCCTCAGCCTGAGCTTAAACCAAACACAGACAAGACACCGCCAAGACTTGTGGAAGAATGGAACTGGAACCCCTGGGTAGCCAAACCTGAAGCTTGCCTTGTCTCCAGACATCCAGATATGAGACCTAATTCTGATGTCATACACTCTCAGAATCAGTTAGCTTTAACTTATAACTCTAGTTTTGATCATCATCTTTTCATTTTCTTTCTTAATATAAGGAATGTGTTTTTATCTCTTCTAGGCCTCCTCTTTTAGCAATTTGTATTCACTCCTTTCCTAATTTTCCAAAAAAAACCAAACCAAAACCAAAACAAAAACAAAAAAACTCAAGGGAATTTAAGTGAAAAGGATAGGGGGCTTATGTCAACAATCCAGAAGAGACTCATTTACATCTAC
>JAJEJO010052739.1:18592-40969 GCA_020662805.1 Glaucomys volans | reverse complement strand
TATTGAGTGGAGGAATGGTGAAAGGGAATGCTGCTTGGAATTCCTGCCTCCCTCTCCAGATGCTCTTTCTGTTCAAGCAGTGGGTGGCATAGGGAACCTGGCATTGCTCCCTTCCCCTGTGTGGACTGTACTTCCACAGTTGGCCCCTAGAAGGTGTTCTAGTGTCAGCAAGGGGCATGGGAACCAAACTCGCATGGGAGTCAGTGGTGATTGATGGTTAAAACTGTCAAGAGGTTAAGTGGTAAGAAGTCAAATATGGGAAATTTTAAACCACAGTTGGAAGAAAGAATTGGAAAAGTAACTCAAAATCTTCCTATATCACTTATGGTGAAACTTGTGCTAGCATTAGTCTAGTATTGAACACATGATTTAAGTGTGCTAGTCCGAAGAACTTATCAGTTGTAGCCAAAAAAATTTAATTGTGGTAAAATACACACAACATAAAATTTGCCATCCTAACCACTTTACAAGTATAAAGCGCACAATTTTTTCAAAAGCAACTGTACAGTTCAGTACTGACAAGTACATTGTCATTATTGTGCAACTGATAAAGAGAAAAATTCTAAGTTGTCCTAAATTTCATAACAGACCAGAGGATGGAGGAGAAAAGAGAAACTATTCTTCTAACAATTGTGAACCAAGCCAAAAACCAAATACACAAACCAAAGACAAAAACTGCTCCATATTCATGAGCACATGTTGAATTTTTTGACTTGAAGTCCCAGGAGGATAATGGCTAGGTGCCATTATGTCTGCTTACAGCCCCAACCATCCAAGAAGCAAAAAGGACTTCTCCTAGACCATCACCCTCCCCACACTTTGCTTGCTCCATGTTGACCTACCTCTCTTATCTACAGCCAATGCAGATTTAGTGAAAGCAAATCCCCCAGATTTTCCTTATAAAATAGTTGGTTTTTAAAATCTGGCAGACATTTTTCTAACTGCTACCTAGCCATGCTGCTGGTGGTGTGGGGAACTTGCCATGGGACCCATCCTTTTTTTTCTGGCTACATTTGTGAATGGCTGAATAAATCCTTTAATTTCAGGGATCTCTTGGTCTCTACAATTTTCATTGAACACAACCAATCTCCAGAACTCTCTTCATCTTGCAAAACAGAAACTGTGCACCCACTAGACAATAACTCTGCATTCCTGCCTCCCCTAGTCCCTGGCAACCACCTTTCTCCTTTCCATCTCTATGAATTTGACTAACTACTTCCTATAGTTGGAAGAAAAGTATTTGTCTTTTTGTGACAAAATATCCTCAAGATGCACCTATCAGTTTTTAATCTCAAAATTATTTTTAATTCATAAATATAAACTGGCAACTAATTTAAAAAATGCCTATCTCTTGCTCACAGTGTCGTGGACCAATATTCTTATTCAAACCACTTAAAGTCAAAACTCCCACTCACGGGCCTGTCAGGAGATCTTCTCATAAAGCTCTGCTAAACATGGAAATTCTCAGGCTGCCACGGCCCACACAGGCTCCAGTTGACTCAGAAGCATGCCTAGGCCAGAGGGCAATGTGTGCCAGCTAGGCACATTTGTCCTTCCTCTTCTGTGGGTTCTTGCCACAGCCCACAAAACCATCCACACAGTGGGCAGAAGATCTCCTGGTCTCCAGGCAATGATTAAGGTGTGAAGAAATGAATCTCATATCAGAAGTGTAGAAACCACCTGCTCTAGTTGGGATCTGGAATGTCCCCAAAAGACCCATGCCTGAAGGCTTGGTTCTCAGCCTATGCACTTTTGGGAGGTGGTAGAATCTTTCAGAGGTGGAGCCTAATGGGGGAATATTAGGTCACCGACATGTGGCCTGAAGAGGATATTGGGACACTGGTCTCTTCCTCTCTTTTTTTGCTTTCTGGATACCGTGAGGTGAAGAGGCCTTTTCTCCCATGTGCTCCCTGCCACGAAGTTCTTCCTTGCCACAGGCCCAAAAACAATGGAGCCAACTGACTATGGACTGAACCTCTGAGTTTCAAAATAAACCTTTCCTTTTTATAAGTTGATTATTTCAGATATTCTATCACAGCAACAGAAAGTTGACTGACATACCATTCTCCATTGGAAGTTCCACACTCTATAGCAGCTAATACCTTTTGTTGAAATTCCATGGGCATAGTTTTTACACTCCTCACAGGGTCACGGCAACTACAAGGTCACTGCATTCAGGGACACCCAAAGATAGGGCTTCCTACTTGGTAACTATGGTTATCCCAACCCAGATAGTGATTGGGATCCATTTTTACTTTTCTTTATCAGGTTTCCAAAGGAACAGAGCCAGAAAGTTAACTAAAGTCAAATGCTCATGCAAAAGTGGAAAGAATTAGGTCCATCTTTCATTCGCAGCCCTTGAAATGGCTACATTTCAATTTCTAAAGCATTTGGTTAAATAGAAAGGACTCATATCAGCAAACTGATATGAAGAACTAAATTACACAATGAATTTGTCCTCACTTGTTACAATGGTTTTCATAATGGAGTGACTTTGCACAAAGCCTGTCTACTTCTGGGGATACATTTCCATTGGAAAACTTTATGAAAGGACAAATTATATTTTGGAGGTGAATTTAAACACAATTGAAGGAGGCTTCTCTTGCAAGTAATTTCTGTAGAAATACTGAACACAGGTTAATCAGGCAGGGAAAACCAAATCCAGACTCTGGGAGGAAGAGAGTTTACTGCCAGAGGGGTGGTGATACAAGAAAAAGGTGTAAGATATGGTTATGGGGAGCCCTGTACACTACCCTTCACCTGTTTAACGCTCCCTACACCTTCTGCTGAAGTTTTCAATTCTTCAAAGGCAAATCTGTTCACTCCACAAGGACATATAAGACTTAGGATGCAAATATCGTAAAAGAGACCTAGTCACACACAATGTATAAAATCTGAAAATGTGGAATCGCAAAATGTTAAAGTTGAAAGAAACCACAGATCACATCTCAAGCTTTTTATCTTATAAATGAAGAAACTGGGTCTCGAAGAGGGCAAACAGAGTTTCCCAAGTCACAAGATAGTAATGGAACTATAAGTAGAACCTCAAATGCCTGACACACATGCCCATCAAATATTACATTCTGGGACTGGACCTGTAGCTCAGTTGGTAGAGTCCTCACCTCGCAAGCACAAGGTCCTGGGTTCAATCCCCAGCACCCCGCCCCCCCCCCCCCCAAAAATTAAATTCTTTCCAAAGAGAAGGAAGGGGAAGCATGTAAAAAGTGAAGAAGGGAGTTAGGGTCAGCATGGGGAAGGCATGAATGCATTTCTTTCAGCAATGGCTGCCCCTCTGGTTGCATGTTAGCAGCCCTTCCTTAGGTAGGAAAGGGGTGGGGGCTCCTCACAGGTAAGGAAGGAAATTTGGGTCAGTAATTTGTTAACTCTGATCTTGCCAAAAGGTATTCTCTTTTTGTCTTCAAAAGAGAAAGTGATTAACTACATCATTCTGCAGGGACATTGCTTTTTTATCATTTCTTTTTTCTTTCTAGTGTTGGGATAGATGGAACCCGGGTCTTGTGCATGCTGGGCAAGTGCTCTACCACTAAGCTACACCCCCTGCCTCTGTGCAAGAGCACTGAATTGCAAATACAAAAAGTGCAGACTTCCCAGGAGACAGTGTCCCTAAGGCAGGACCTTTGCCCGCCTATCCCTGCCCAGTGGTCTTTTGTAAGGTCAGCTTTTATAGCAGAAAAGGCTTAGCTGCATTTTCTCTGTGTGACTTTCTTTCTATTAGGACAGGAGTTTTCTCTACATATTACATATTTAATATACATGAAGACATTTCTGGATCTTTATTCAGGATAGGGAGGCCATGATGAGGAGACACTTGAAATATGGTTGGAAAGCCACTGTCAGACCAGAACAACTGAAGATTAGGACTGGGTTTGTATGAAGTAGCTGGTCTGTGGGGGAGGGAAAAGCCAGTTTGAGGAATGGAAGAGGAAAGTTTGGCCTGAAAAAGTCCCGTGTGAGCAGGGAAGCCCAGAGAAGCTTTCCATTGCACCAAACTCAAGAGCAGAGTCTGGAGAAAGCAAGCAAAAAGGTGTCCCTTCTTTAACAGGAGAAACTAGAGCAAGAACCTCAATCCCTACTAGGGGAAAAGCCAGGAATGAGAAATCAGAGGAGGTATGCTGTGCCAGGAAGTTCTCGAACAGGGGAACTGCCAGCCTCGCTGAGCAAGGCTGAACCTCACTCATGACCTAGAGCATGTTGCTCAATGTGCTGAACAAATGTGGGCTGTGGAGAGCGCAGCTGATGCTTCACACTGAGGAGCCAGATTTCCCCGACTTTTCCAGGGCTTTCTTAATTTCTGACCCATGGCCAACCAATGAACCTTGAGTCTTGGTTAAGAAAATATGCTTATTGTAGAGATGTGAGGAACTGGGGTGAATCATAACCATGAGGAGGAGCAAAAGGGTCTTGGGAGGTGATATTTGAAAAGAGCAAGGGCCTCTCACGTGTGTGTATCTGTATGGATGCATCCTCCAGGGTCCTCTTCTAAGAGCCCGTTACTTTTTTTTTTTTTTTTTTTTTAGCTTGGTGACATCTGGCAGCTTTCCAATCATTCCCCCACACTAATGCAAGACACTGAGGTGACCTGGTGTCACTAAATCATCACCAGCTGTACCTACCTTTAAGCATCTGTTATTAATATCAGAGCTGAATGTTGCTTATTAACCAAACACAGCTTACTAATGACTTGCAGGTATGTGGTGGTGGTTAGTTAGAGCTACACTCCCACTGAGCCCTGACAGTGACAAAGGCACAGACTTACAAAGAGAGTAACTGCAGAATGGGAGAAGTTCCACCAGACAAAAAGGGAGAGGGCTTGGGAAAACACAGACCTTTCCAATGAAGCCTAATACACTATTCTGTTTAAAAAACTGCCTTTTTAGAAATGTAGAGAAAAAGAATAGCATGTCCTTTGAGAATAGGATGCCCTTAATGTCAGAAAGTAGCCCTTAATGCTACCTCTGATAGCAAATAGGGAAACATGAAGCTGTAGTCTCAGGCAGGGCATCCTGTTTCCCCTCAGTTGGTGTGGATGATTGCCTGGCAGAGTGTGTCCTTTCTCATATGACTCGAGTTTGACAGTTTGGGGTTTGGCTCTCTGGAGGTGTCCTCTGTACATTTCACAGGATGTGGGTGCCACTAGTGGTCCAGTCTGTTAAAGGGCATACGAGGAAAGACTCTGGTCAGCAAGCTGTGTTGGTCTCACCCACCTCCCCATTCCCTCCATCTATTCTGAGAAAGCAATGGTGGAGACCAAAGGTAAGGACCCCTGGTGGTCCCATCCAAGCTGAGCTGGGAGGCACCACCTCCCAGAAACACTCAGGAGAAGGCTGGAGGTGCCGTACTGGGAGATCATCTCTCTAGAAATGTGGTCTGAATTTACAAGGATTGGGGAGCTCACCAGAGGAAAGGAGCATCCTGGCAGGATGGAATGAACACCCCAAAGCTTTGGCACACACGTTCATGTGTGTGCACACCTGTGTGCATAGACTCCTTCCCATATTCATCCCATGTATGGATATGAATGTGCATTTATGGAGAAGTAATCACAGCCATGGATCCAGTCATCTAATTTCTCAGATTATAGTAGAAACATATGATCATTGTAGGAAAAAAAAAAATAGGAAAGGAAGAGAGTAATTTCCTTGGTAATGCTACCAAGGAAAGCATTCAACGTTTTGCATGTGGCATTGTGATCTTTGTACTTGGAAGACTGAGAGTTCTTTAGTTTGCTTTTCAATACTGGAATCTTACTCGATACACAGAACAGTGAAGGATGTACTGTTGACCTATTTTAAGTTAAGGATGGAGGTTCCTGGGGATCCAACTAGACACTTTCAATACACTACAATCCAAATGAATATATTTACTTGTAACCTTGGATCAAGGCATAAGTAAAAATGATTAGATGGTTGGCCCTATAACCCTGAAGTCCCACCACTCCAGTGTTTCACTGGGGCTTGGGGCTGTGCACAACAGTCTGCTGTGTTCTCAGTCTTCTGAGTATTTCTGAAGAGAGGCCATTTTCTTTTCTCCTGCGGTGGGATTATTTTCCATCTCTTTCTGCTCCCCTGTGGCCTACTGCTTGCCTAGCATCTCCCATTCTGTTATTTTATCTGAGTGGCTCAGAGCAGCTTAGTAAAGAGGAGGAGGTGGATGAAACCTCAGTGCTTAGGGAAACAAACCTCTCCTGGAGTGCCTGATATGGACTGCAGGAACCCCCAGGGCCTGAAGAGCAGCCCTCACTCCTCCAGAGGGGGTGGCCTGGGAAAGGGACTCCCTGTGCTCTGGGAGAACAGCCTTAACTTTCGCCTCTATCTACCACTTAAAGCCAAGTGGGGAAGGGAGGTAATTTGCTTAGCTCTTCAACTTGTTTAACCACACTTATTCTTTAAAGAGGTGTTAACTAGCTTCAGAGGGAAAAAACATTCTTCTTAGAAAAGTTCAAGAACTATTCTGTTTTTTTTTTCTGCATTCTGACCCTCCTTGAAATCGGCATCTGTGGCCTCTGTAACCCATGCCTCAGATTTTCTTCTGGCCTTTTTCTTTTCCCTTACAACTTCCCGAGGCTGCTGTGAACTGCTGAGTCAGCTTTTCCTTTTTTTCCCCCCCAAATAATGCAAGGACCCTTATCTCAATCCCTGTCTCAGGGCAGAAGAGTCCTGAGTCCATGTCTCAGGGCTTCTTGTGCTCCTGACCTGACTGTCCAGCAGCTTGGAGGCTGGCCTCAGGAAGGGACTGTGGCCTCAGTGAAGGGAGGTCCCCATTCCTGAGAAGACAGAAAAACACAGGACCTTTCCTTTTTAGAATTCTACTCTGCCTTTTCTTATTTTTTCCCCCTAGTTAATGACTCAGGAATAAAGCTATGGAGAAAGAGAATGTGATTTGTACAGGTCAGGGAAGGGGAGGAAAGGACAGGAGAGGGACAGACAAGAGGCAGTCATGAACAGCAGCAGTGATAGTCCCTCACGGTTCTCATAGCATTTTCTGATCCCCTGTCTCCTTAGCTCTCACACAACCTGAGGAGAAACAGACCCCAGGAACTCACTGCGGGTCTGCAGCTGATGCTGCCAGACCCCTCTCCAGGGCAGAGCCACTGGTCCCCTGTTGTGGCAGCACTGGCTGCTGATGGCCATGGAGTCCCTCCCTGGCAAACATCCTGTGCTATAAACTTGTCTTTGGTGTCTCACTGTGTGAGATTCTCAGTGTGAATCCTGTGCAAATCCTTTAATTTCACTGTGCTTCATTTTTGTCTTCTCTATAAAATGAGGATGACAATTTTTACTTTGTAGAGTTACGAAGATTAAACTGTATTTATTTATTTATTTTATATAAAGCTGCACAGACCTGGTGTACAGGAGGAACTCCCCAAGGATTAATTTCAGGCTCATAGAGAAGAAACCACCCCTACCAATCAATACACTGCTATTATTGCCCTAAAAAAGGGAGAAAGCCCTTCAATGCCACCCGTAACCCATCCCCTCATGCCCAAGGGAGATGGACTCTCTCTTTCAATTCCAGGGCTTCTGGAAAAGGCCTCAGCATCACTAGCCCTGGTTGTGCAATAAACCTGAGAGTTGATCTTTCAGGGTCCTCAGGACACTGGTAACTCCATAAAGCTAATGGATTCAGTGGATAAGGAGGAAAATTAGCAGAGAGAAAAAGAGGGAAAGAACCACAAAGATGGACTTTCCCCCTTTTTATTCTATTTTCAAGCACTTATTGTGGTATATTTGGTGAACATCTTTTCATTCCTTTCTTGATATTAAGATACATATACAGTGGGGCTGGGGACATAGCTCAGTTGGTAGAGTGCCTGCCTTGCAAGCACAAGGCCCTGCGTTCAATCCCCAGCACCACAAAAAAAGAAAAAAAAAAAAGGACACATATATATATATATAAAATAATGACCTAACCAAATGGGTTTACTCTATGTGATGCTTTGAGACTGCTTTTTCTTTACTCAATAATTCATCATTGTTATCTAATCATATCAATAATATAGACATATAGTCTTTAATAGCTGCAAAAATATCCCATTGCATGGATATCTCCAAATTTATTTTCCAATTACTGCTGAATATTTAGGTACTTTCCAACTATTTGCTATCAGTTATATTTTGTTGAATATCTTTGTATATACATCTCCTTAAACTTGTCCAACTATATCTAGGGTAAATTCCTCGGATGAGATTATTGGGTTGGAGGACATGGCCCTCCAGAAAGCAGTAATAATTTATATTTCCACCTCAAATGTTGGGGAAATCCCCAGATGTCATGCTTCAAATTCATGATAAAGTTCAAATGAAAGCTGAGCACTGTATTCTTGCTATACATCTCTACATAATTTTTGTCCTATTTCTTAAGGTAATTCTTTTAAATCATACTTGAATCGCACTTACCCAAATCGCCAAGGACTTCTCTTCTACTCAGTAATGGACACAACTAATACCAAACTCGACGAAGATGGCCCAGAAAGAAAAATAGGTTCAGATCAATGTCATATCATTCATGCACTCTCAATATACATTTATTGAACACCTATTATGTGCTAGACACTGAGGAGAAAGAATGTCAAAATAGACAAGGTCCCTCTCCTGGAAGAACTTAGAATCTCATGGCAGAAACAGATATTAGTCCATTTACTATTGCTATAACAAAATATCTGAGGCTTAAAAAAGAATGAAGAAAGATGTTTATTTAGCTCACTGATCTGGAGGTCTGAGTACATGGCTCTAGTTTCTGCTCAGATTTGATGAAAGCCTCATGGTGGATGGTACCACAATGTCAGGATCACATGCAGAAGAGAACTCATGGTGAGATAGGGAGCCAGAGAGTGGGAAGGGGCCAGTATTTCCCTTTTTATGATAACTCACTCAACAAAATAAATAGGGGTCGCTCAAGAACATTAATCCCTTTGAAGGACAATATCCTAAAGATCCAATCGCTTCCCACCTGGCTCTACCTCTGAAAGATTCCACCACTACTTAACACTGCTGGATGGGGGACAAGGGCTCCAACACAGGAGGCTTAGAGAACTCAAACCACAAGCCATAGCACAGATATAAAGTAACCAAGAACAAGGTGAGGGTGTTTGATGGATGCCAGACAAAAAAGAGACTGAATGCCAGACAAAAAAAAAAGGACTAAAGAGACTAAAGATCAAGGGGGTGGGGATTGGGCACTTCTCTACAAAGGAAGGATGGAGAAAGAGACTTTGAGAGGAAATGCATGATGAAGGCATCCACACCAAGACCAGGCAGAAGAGAACAGCAAGCCCAGGAACCAAAGGAAGAAAGCACACTCATGTTGGAGGCACAGCAAGGAAACCAGGTTGGCTAGTGAGCAGTTCATGGGGGTTAGGGTCCAGGCCGTGGGACCTGGGGCCAAAGTAAGGGTGTTGCACTTTCTTGCAAATCCACTGGGAAACATTAAAATGGGTTCAAAAAACATGCTTGGAATTTCATTTAAAAAGATCTCTTGAGTTAACTTGTGGAAATTGAATTTTATAGAAATCTAAACCACAAGTTGGAGAATAGTCTTATTTTTAATATTAAATCATATGGAACTCCAATAATGCAATGATGTACTCCTTAAAAAAAATTCATTCCAAAAGTTCATGTGATAGAGTACAAAAATCCTACACTCAAAGCAGACTTGAGTTACTTGTCAAGATCTCTGAGTGTTGCAATTGCATGTAAAGCCCTCTTTTTGGAAAAAAATTTTTGGCTTTATTAAAGTTTTTTTTTTTTTTAAGAAAAAAGAAAAACCAGATTTGCGCCTCTGAAAAAAAAAATTGGCATCGATTCTAAACAAACACACCAAAGCCATATTCTTTAATCTTCTTAGATTCATAAATGAGCTATTTCCTTACTTAAGTACAATTAGGAATGGCTTATTTTCTCAATTTTAAGTGAATTTCTGAAACATATCACATGACGCAGAGGATGAGTGGAAATGAGAAACCGTTGTTGCTCTTATAAGGTCATAAATCCTACCATTCTGCTTCTCCTTCCTAATTTGCTGCCAATAATATCTGCAATCTAAGATCCCCACCATGAATTAACCTAGAGTTCAGTCAAAGTCGCCAGGACCTTATCCGATTCTGCACTGTCGCTGGCTGGATGTTGACATCGTGCATGTGCTGATGAATTAGGAAGTCCTTTGTGTATTTGAGATTGTCCTGCAGAACATCTGGATGTCCATGTAACACTGCCCTTAGGAGAAAAACAAGACGGGAGTGGGGCGGGGGCTGGTCTGGAGTTGTTTTCAAATAACACACGCTTTGCTTCCACTAAGTATCTAGAAAAATAGGGTGAAGTTAAACACATTCCTTACTCCACTCCTAATCACCGTTTCTCTTAGGCGGCCGCAAGCAAGACAGGTTTGCATGCGAGACAGGCTTCACTTTCTTGTTCTACAGGCTCTGGCTTTCTCTTTTGCTTCTCTTCAGATTTTGTGGGAACATCTTGAATCATGAATTTCCTCGCCTAATTATTCCAGCCGCCTGAACCTGCCGGGCTTCATTCAGGCTGCGGTTTGTGCTGCTGTTACTCTGAAATAAACGTTCTCCTCTCCTGTTTCACGAGGATCTCTCTGGGAAGGTTTTGAACCCCAAGCCCTGGGGGGCTCAGACAAGGCACCACTTCTCCCAATGTCTCCTACACCCCGTAACCTTTCAGCACTGCGAGGGTTTTGCAGAATTCAGCCCACCAGGCTAATTTCACAGTGTTAGTAAAACAGACTTGGCTCTCACGGAGGCGAGGGGACACCTACACAGGCTGTCACCATCAAAGAAACTGTGGGAAATTCCAAAGTCAGATGTCACCAGCTTCCAGGCATTCGCGGGGTGACTTTCCTTCCCCCCTCTCTTCCCCAAACTCTTCTCAGAACAAGTTTCTCCTCTCGGATCAGAAAGGCAAACCGCGCCCCCTCGCCGCCCACCCCTGCCCCTGCCTGGTCCTGGTTCTCGTTCCTGCTGCGCGTTGGTTGCTCTGCTCTGATCCATCCATCCTACGTGAATTCCGTGCACCCACACTGGTCACGCAACTCTCCGCAGGGCCACAAGTTCGCTTTCTTTTCCAACTACCGGCTTCCAACCACCACCACCTTTCCCACCCGCCTCCTTATCTCCCAAAGCCAGCTTTGCCGTGTTCATTAACATTTCTGAGATGCCTTATTAGGAAAAACAAAACCGAACAAAAACACAGGACCCTTCCTTTTCCTTTAAGCCCGCATTCCAGCCGGCTAGGAGGGGAAAGGTCAGCGGGGAGCTGCTTCTCGCTCGGGGACATGGGGTTTCATTCATTTCTCCTCCGTTGCTGAATGCTGTGCCCGGGTCCTCGCTGGAGGGAACAAGTGGGTTTTATCTGCTACGTTTCTTGGGTGTTCACTTAGCCCCACCCAACTCTAGGCTCTCTTCTCACTCTCTGAGGACATTGTGTAAAGGCTGAATTTGGTGTGCTGGTCTCAAAGAAAAAGGATTCTGAACTATCACAGATTGACCCCGATTCAGTAGGAGCACCCTCCCGCCTGTAACCTCAGCCCCCCCGCCCCGTGCACTTCACAAGCCTGGAAGAACTGAAAAGCTCCAGTTTCTTTACTATTGGCCACTGCATGTGGACGCCACATAGGTTACTCTTCTTCAAGTGCCCTTGATGAGCTACCTATTTCACATTCTTTAAGAAAAAAGGCTCCTCCAAGGCTATACTGTAGTTAATTCAGCTCTTATTTCTTTCAATAGTCACACCTTTTTTTTTTTTTTTCGCTTAGATGATCAGCCTTTCGATTAACTTGATCCTTTCCTGAAGAAATTGTCCAAATTTTCTCTGTCACCAGCCTAACTGGGCTTCCTTAGAGGGTGGAGTTAGTGCTGCCCACCCCAGGCTGCGAACTTCTATCCTAATCCCATGGAACATTCTCACCCCATTATGGTGAAATCCAAAGGGTTCAACAGGGTGCATTCTTCTGTCACTGTCGAATACTTACCAGGGGCTGGGGAAGAAAAGGAAGGAGGAGGCAGAGGCTGGGCTCGACAGATGACCAAGACCCTGAGGGTCTTGTTGAGCAGAGAGTTACTGAATACAAACCCAAAATAACATGAGACAGCAAGAAGTCAATGGAATAACAGTGCGAAGTACTTAGGGGAGGCCAGAGGGGAACACAATTCGAGGAGGAAGAGGGGGAGGACAAAGGGAAGAGAACTTTCTTTGCAGCAGAGATTTTTGACTGAGAGAACAGCCTTGCAATGTAGGCTGTTCAAGGAACCATTCAGCAGTCTGGCAGGGCTATGGGGGAAATCCGATAATTCAGTGGGGAATGAGGCAGACACACAAACTCACACCAAATCCTTTCTTACGAGGTCCTACAATCCTTGTTTCATATCAGTTAGAAAAGTATATTTTTTCAGAAATTTAAAAAATATTCATTTCTTTTGAAAATAAAAATAGGTATATACTAAGTAATATATTTTATGAAAAATAACTATATTTTCTAAACCAAAAACATTGGTGGATAAAGTAGCATTAGTTTTACATTTTTGCCAGTCTTAATATTTACCTGAAGAGAACACAGTTGAATTCTTACAGTGTCTACTCTGTTTTCAATCTGTTGAAATATTGAGTAGCTGGAAAAATGGAAATATTTTAATAACTTTTAATATTCATAGATATTCTTCTTTGATATCACAACAAAGCTTGACAAGTGATAATTTCGTGAAGGCTAGTTGTACAGAAGAATTTTGTTTTGTTTTGTGCTGGGAACCTAGGGCCTCAAATGCCAGGCCTCCACCACTGAACCACGCCTCCGGCCCCTTAAAGAAGAATCTTAAAAGATTTTCATGGCTACTGTAATCTTCAGAAATATAGGAGGGAATCATTGATAATAATAATAATAATAATAATAATAATAATAATAATAATAATAATAGTGATAATAATACTTTTTATTCCCTTTTGGTACCACAGATTGAACCCAGGGAGCTTTAGCACTGAGCCACATCCCCAGCCCTTTTTATACTTTATTTGAAGAAACAGTCTCTCACTTAGTTGCTTAGGGACTCCCTAAGTTGCTGAGGCTGGCTTTTAACTGGTGATCCTCCCGCCTCAGCCTCCAGAGCCACTGGGATTACAACAGGCATGTGCCACCACACCCAGCCAACACTATTATTATTTTGTCAAACACAATTGATTTAGGGCTGAAGTCCAAACCACTATTTTACAAATGAGGACATTGAGATGCAGAGAGAAGTTCTTAGTCCTAGATCCACAGCTGGTTGGGGGAAAGCAGAGTTAGAACTTAGATTTCTTTCTTGAGCCAGATCACTTGCCACTAAAATGTGTCCAGGTGCACACCCTCTACACTTGTCCTGTTTTTCAGAGGAGAAAGAACAATGGCTGAAGTTTAAGAGGTATGCCTGAAGTCCCCCAGCCACCCACCTACTGGTGGCTCCAATGGGACTGAAACCTCAGGATGTCAGGGCCAACACTGTCCTGTAAGCATTTTGCTAAAATTAAACCCGTTCCCGAGGGATGGATGAAGCATGAGGCAGAAGAGCATGCATGGTGATTAAAGTCCCCCACCCACATGCCTCCCAGTCATGACCTGGGTAAGAAATATAGGGTCCCATGGGGTCTGCAGCTCCTCAGCTGCCACCAGCCCTAGCTGAGCTGCAGGGAGTTCTCTTTCCTCGGTGAAGGGCTTAGCTGCAATGTGGTTCAAATTAGACATTTCTTGCCTGAGTAGAACAAATCACTTTGGTTATATGCTGACAAAAAAGGAACAGTCTGCATACTTGGAAAGCTTAGGGGAATTAAATTATGCGCTGTCACTTCAGAGCTGCTCCTCTGTCCTCCACACCATCACCTCTCTGTGGGAGGGAGCCTCGGAGGCTTGCGTGCAAGCTCTGCCATAACCCAAGGCTTAACATAAACTTCGGGCTCTCAGGTCATTGGGAAATAACAGGTATATCCGGTTGGGCCTTTTGTGCTTGTCTGCACGCAAATTAAAAGCTCGAGCAGAGCTGAACTCCTTTGAGCCTCTGGTTCAGGAGGATGACTCGGAATGGAATTCTCCCACAATCGCCCTGTTTATTTCTCCAGGGACTCGGGAGATAGAGCCTGTTTATGAGAGGTTCACACCTCTGGAGGCCGAGGTCAGAAGGGGCAGGATGTGGAAATGGCCTTGTGCCAGTGGTCTGCCGGGGAGCAGGGCTCCCCAAGTCAGAGTGTCTAAAGGGGGTGGTTTGTATGTGGAGGAGATAAAGGTGCCAATCCCACAAACTTCCCTGCTGGTGGCAATGATGACCAGACAGCCTGATCCTTACTGTCTGCAGGGGACGTGAAGCTGTTGCTTCCCACCTTCCCAAGTCTTGTGATGCTCCCAGTGCAATTCAGCTCTGAACTCTCTAGAAGGCTGATTGGAGCAGGAATGGGGCATCCATCCTGCCCACATGCTTCTTCCAACAGAGGTAGCAACCCTCCTTGAGCTGGGACTACAGCTTCTCCCCCGCAACAAAAGTCTGTGCCTCTTGCCCTCAAACCATGAGATTTTCTCTGGCAGCTGTCTGCCCACTTGGAGTGACTGGGTTTGGGATAAAGTAAAGGTTTGGGATCCTGGTAGATCTGAGGTCAAATTCCAGCTCAGCCACCACAGGAACTGTGTGACTCTGATGGATAATTCCTGCTCTTCCTGCTGTGCTTTATTTGCTTATGAAAAAGGAATTAGGATAAGTTATCTCCAAGAGTTGATTGTGAGGGATTAATATGAATGAAAAGATTTACATTTTGTGCTTGCACACTGCCTGGCTCAAAGTGCTCAATACAAGGTAATTCTTACATTATTAGTAATATATATTGTTATTGTTACCATTGGTGTTTTGACAGATCTGCCCTCCAAAGAACTGCTGTGGTGTCAGGCTGTGGCTAGGATGTCTCCTAGCCCTGACACCTGAGGGGGGTCCCCATTCACTTCTTCCCCTAAGCTGGGTTCTCCTAGCCCTCTATTCAGGGACCCTCAGGGCTCTGGGAAGCTGGGATTTGGATCCCACTTGCTGTATCTCCTCTTTCTTTCCCTTCCTCTGGTCATATTCCTGTGGTGTGGTACCTCTACACTAGCCCAACAGGGTCATAGAGGTGTCTGAATGTGCCTACACAATCTTGGGGGATTTTCTCTTAAAATTGATAGTGGGACCATCACTCCTTCTAACTTCTTATGCCTAGGGGGAAAAAAATCAACTTAAACCCTTAAGTTTAGACAGAGGTTCTCAAAGTATGGACTAGGAAACCCTTCTAGAGTGGTCTCTCAGATGCTTTCAGGGGATCCATGAGGTTAAAACTATGGTCATAAGATACCCTCTGCCTTTCTCACTCTCAGCATCTCCCAAGCCTTCCAGGGGTCTTCCAGGGGCTACATGATGTTTGACATCACAGCAGATGAACTGTAGAAACGGGAGTGATCAGCTGCCTTCTGGTAAGTCAGAAATTAAGAGATTTGTAAAAATGTGAAACAGTATCCCTCTGGCTGAATACTTTGAGTTTTGGAAAATGCATTTTTCCTAAGATATGTTATTTATGTTAATGTGCATTAGGTTTATTATTTTTTATGAACGAAGGAGTAAATATTTAAAATTTTTCAGCTTTAATTTCTAAAATTGTAAATATTGATAGCTATGACTTCAATAAACAATAGTTCCTTGGGCTTTCAGTAATTTTTAAGAGTATGAAGAGGTCCTGAAAACAAAAAGTTGGAGAAATACTGAGCTAAGATCCTGGCACTGGAGGCTATGAAATCATCAATTTGCTCACTTACTTCTAAATAAAACTGTCATTTCTCAGGGCTGGAATAGTGTGAATTTTATAGTAATTTCAATATAATGGGTTTGAGTGTAGCTGAGCAAGTCATGAAGCCCATGTGGAGGCTTCATACCAACCCACTGCACATTCCAGCCACTGTTGTGAAGGAGGTTTTTCTAAACTTCCCAAGATTTGGTTGTAAATTATGGTGATTAAATTGTACTGGGCACACACTAAGGAAGCTCCCCACTGGGAGAGGAGGGAGAGAGCTTGAAGCACTTCCAGCACTGAAACTGAGACAGCTTTGCTTACTGGGGTCCTGAGTTGGGGAGAGCATTGGGTGACCCAGATCCTTAACAGGCATAACAGTACTGAGTGCAGGGTCAGAAAGGAAAGGCTTCTGGAAGATTTGTGGTGGTGGGCATCTAGTCAAGTAGTACTGTTGTGGTATGGGTGGTTTTGGGAGCCTGCAGATCTGAATTCAAATACTGGCCCCAGCTATGTTTGGGGTGTGGTTTGTCCCCCCAACGTCCATGTTCTGGACACATGGTCCCAGTGTGGTGGTGTCAAGGTAGAGGAAGCTTTAAGAGGTGGGGGACTAGGGGGGGTAATTGAATCGTGGGGGCTGTACCCTCATGAATGGACTACTGTTGTCTCAAAGGAGGGGGTCGGGTCTCCTGTGACTGGATTAATTTTCACAAGAGCAAGTTGTTATAAATCAAGGCCACCCCCTCTCAGCCCTTCTGCACACAGTCAGTTCCCTTTCTGTTTCACTGCCATGTTGTGACAAAGTCAAGGGACCCTTGCTAGGAGGTCAGCACCGTGCTGTTTGGATACTCCAGCCACCAGAATTGTGAGCCAAATAAACTTCTTTACTATAAATTATCCCACTTCAGGCATTTTGTTATAATAGCACAGAATGTTTTGATGGCTTCCAACATTGCAACCTGTGTGACTTCTGACAAATAGTTCATTGTCTCTGAGTTTTAATCCCCATATACCTAAAGTAGACTAAAAATATCAATATTTTTAGGATGACTAGGAGAAATACGTAAAATATGTAAAGCACAGTGGCTGGCCCTTGGGGGATATGAGATGCTTTGCTTTCTCTCTCTCTTCATGTCTTTGTGGTGTTGGGGAATCTAAGAGAACAGAAGAGCATAAGCCTCAGGCCCTGGCCTATGGTAATAGCATCAGAGGAGAGGATGGTCCTCCCATTTAGCCAGGAACAGTGTTCTGCCTTTGGCACTCAAAATTGCTAGTGTGTTTATTCCCTGTTGCATGGTATCTCAAATTTTATTTCTACTTCTCTGATCTGTGACAGGGAATCTCAAGTATGTTCTCAGAGCTCAGCAATAAAAGAGAATAGAAATGGGACTCCCTCTGGTCCACAGACCCTTGTGGACTCTCATTCTGGAAGTGGTTTCTATTTTAGCCCCATAGCCATAGGGATTCCTCTGAGACATGATTGGCAACCTTGGGACTCAAGGCTCAGACACTCCCTTATTGCACTGGAAGTACCTAAACCAACGTGGGACAGCGAGGTGCTTGAGGGTGTGGCTGCTGGTCAGAGGCCCCAGCCGTCTTGGAACAGGCTGCAGTGCTGTATTCTCAGGGCTCAGAAACTGACAGGCCCCTTCTCCTTCTGCAGTCAAACCCTTAAGATTCACAACCCACTAGGGAATGACTCAGTCCAAGAGGAGAAGGAAAACCAGAGATCAGTCCATGCCAAAGTACAGGCTATTGACTCTCACTTTCCATTTTGGACTGGGGTGCAATCTGGACAATTTCCTTCCTGGCATTTAAGAAGGGAGAGCTGAATGACTCCCCTGCCCTGTCTTCTGCTCAGCCTGTGACAGCAGGCTCAGTTTAATGGGTGGGCCCTGTGCCCCAGGTCTGAGGCCATGAACACTTTCACCCAGCTCTGTAATGTCAGAAAGAAGGTGGCGTGGTTGGGAAGCGGGTAGCATTGCCTCACTGCGCACATGCCAGGAGGTCCCCAGCACTCCCTTGAGTTTCCTCCCATTGGCACTGCATGGAGTGGTGTTCTCTTAGCTCTGCTTGGCAGAGGGTTGCACGGGTGCTGTCCTGGAGCCTCACTGGTGTCCTGGCAGAGCTGTGAAGCATCCACAAAGACAGCAGGGGCAGGGCCCGGAGCCCAGCTGAGCAGGGGTCTAGCATGGCTGCTCCAGGATCTTTTAGGAACAGGCCATCCTCCTGCCTGAAGAGCTGCTGCTGTACCAAGGGTCCTGATGCAGGGCACATCTGGGTAAGGTGAAATGAGGTAAGGAGAAACCCCTGCGGAGCTGCCGTCTGGGTTTGGAGGAAGTCATGAATTGGCTCTTGGTGCTGAGCTTTTCTGCCACGGAGCAGATGACTGTGTGAGATCAGCCTCTTACAGGCAGCAGCAAACGGCCTCCTGCAGAAGAGTAGCAATAGCTAATGCTGTCTGAGCACCGGGCTCGTGCCGGCAGTGTTTCCACAGCTTTACGTGCATGAGCTCATCCAGTCCTCACTCCAGCTCCATGAAATCGGTCCTGGTACCTTGCTGCATTACTGAAGTGTGAACTGGATCCCGAGAATGGCTCACAACAATGGAAGCCACTCAGCTATACCTGAGAGCCAGATTCAGACCCAGCACTCTGGTTCTGGAGGGATGAGGCACCACTCAATGCACCACATTAGAAACACGAGGAAGAGGTGATGGGGTCACCTTGGGCTAGAGGAGCGTGCAGGTGGATCAGGGCACACTGCCCTGGGAGCTGTCGTGCTGAACCCCACAGGCCATTACTTCATTCCTGGGAGGCGGGTGCTTGCCATGACTCTGATTTTACTGGACAAGAAAAAGAACTTAAGAATAGAAGCAACAAAAACAGCAATAATGATAAAACAGTGGCTAATTTTTACTGAGAACTCATTTTTCCATCAGTTATGCACATTTATTTTCTCATAATCAATGTCTTATTTAATCCCCATGAACACTTACAATAGGTAGGATGTCATCTATTGTGTACAAGTGAGAAAACTCAGGTTCAGCAAGTTAAAGAACAAGACCCAGGTGACTGCTTATAAATAAGAGAGCTGAGCCTCACACCCAGAGTGCCTGGCCCCAGGAGCCAAACTCCTGGTGATTGGGCATGCCAGCTGTGTACTTTTAATTTCCCCTGGAGGATTAGACAAGCCGGGAAAGCATCTGGACCTGTGCCCAGGAGCCTGTGAAGAATCGTCATCATCTCAGAGGGGAGGTGGAATGTGCCGAAGTTGTTCCCCCTGCCCGGCTTCTCAGACGTCCATAGGGACATGGGCATCCAGCCACTCCCTGCGTTATACCACCTTTAATTTGCAGAATACCCTCATTTGTCAAGAGGAGGAGATGATCCCAACACAAGCACGTGTAGTCTTTAAAATAGATGTGAAAGGGGTTGGGGATGTAGCTCAGTTGGTAGAATGCCTGCCTCGCAAGCACAAGGCCCTGGGTTCGATCCCCAGCACCGCAAAAAAAAAAAAAAAGAAAAAGAAAAAAAAATAGATGTGAAAGACATGGAGCGTCTTTAGTTTTTGTCCAGCATCTACAAAACTAAATTAAAAAAACAACCTTCTACAGAAGGAAAGTATGTCGGCAAGTGCCACCTGTACAAAAGACAAGGTTTGTGGGAACACAGAATGGTACACCTTTTCACACAACAATGAGGTGACAGCATCATGTACACACATGTCCCCTCGATTCAAGTGTTTCTACTTGAACACTCACAGACGGATGCAAGTTACACAGAGAAGTCAAGTCACTGCGGTGGAATCTGTAATAACAGAGCTGAGAACAACGCAGAGAGATAATCACGTAATCATTATTTATGGTTAAATAAATTATGTCACAGTGAGACTATCAAGTAGTTTAAAAGCAGGAGGAGATCACACTCTCTATTGAGTTCACCAAGATAATCATTAGGTTAGAAAAAAAAGTTACTAAATAATAATTATAGTATAATCTCATTTGTATTAAAAATATGTATATAGGTAAAACCACACAGTGTTCACGATCAGGAGGCAGACGGATCCTGTGGTTAGATCTAGATTGTTCCATTTTTCTGTGAATTACATATTGAGTGACTCCTTTGAACAGGAGTTTTTTTAATATATTATGTATGTGTGTTTTAAGAATTTATATTCAGCCCAAACAGAAAATAATAAAATATGCAGAATATTATGGATGTATAATAATGCAAGTGCACAGTATAACCCAAATCTAGTCCAAAGGTCTTTGCCTAGAAGTAAACCTGAGAGGGCCAGACATGCTGTCCCTGTTTGGTTTTCCTGTCCTGCTTTGGTATCTATCTGTTCCTCAGGAAGTAAGAGTAGCAACAGTAGCAATATTTCTCTGGGCTGGAACACTGTCTCAACGACTCAAGATGCATTTAGTGGGAATAAATGTAAAGTCTCAAATTTAGTCTCCTTTAAATCAATTGCACAAGGGCAATTAAAAACTCAGTCAATCGCCAGTCGAGGTGGTGCATGCCTATAATCCCAGTGGCTCCCGAGGCCGAGGCAGGAGGATCACAAGTTCAAAGCCAGCCTCAGCAAAATTGAGGCTCTGAGCAACTCAGTGAGACTCTGCCTCTAAATAAAATATGAAAAAGAACTAGGGATGTGGCTCAGTGGTTGAGTGTCCCCAAGTTCAATCCCTGGTGCCCCCCAACAAAAAAAACCTCAGTCAACCATTAGGTCCATTTTTTCAAAAAATATTTTTAATTGTAGATGGACACAATACCTTTATTTAATTTATTTATTTTTATGTGGTGCTGAGGATGGAACCCAGTGCCTCATACATACGAGGCAAGCTCTCTACCACTGAGCTACAACTCCAGTCCCATTAGGTCCTATATTAATGGATGAGGATTTTAGTTGATCATAATCTTAGTACAGTATCCATATTTTAATAGTGGTGGGCAAATAATTTGAAATTGGCCTAAAACTTGATCTGTATTAAAAGAAGCACCATGCATGATGGAACTAACCCCATCCCTTCCAGCTGAAGATGTTACCTTTGGGATGTGGTGCTCAGTTTCAGGCACATACTTAGATAGGCATATTGAAAAACTACATTGTGCAGAAGGCATAGAAAAGCTGGGTGAAATGCTGGAAATCAAGTTATGCAAACAATGAAAAAGAAACTGGGGCACTTTTAATTTGTGGAAGAATGGCTCAGAGGCAGCACAACAGCCATCTTCAAACACATTATAGGAAAAGAAAATCGGTCTTCATTTATGTTGCTCCAAAGGTAGCTGAAGGTTCAGCCGGAGACAGAAAAGTTCCTTCTGGATTTTTCTTGATATTGAGAAGAATCTCCTAACATCTACAACTTTCTAACCAAAGCACTCCAACCATAGAACAGGCCATGCTGAGAAATGACCAACCACTTCAACAGCAGAAGGGAAAAATCCTGCTGGGAGCCAACTGTTAAAATTGCTAACATGTAATTATCCTGCCCTTCTGTTCTCTTTTGGGATTATGTAGGAAGAGAATAACCACTTAGGTTTAACTACCAATTATTTTTTCAAAATTGCATATGACAACTGTTTTTTTTTTTTAACCTGAATTTTTGTCCTTTTGTGGGAAAAGAAGAAAACTTTGTGAGAAAATGTAGATCTAATTCTGAACACTAGGAGAAATGGAGTGGGGTGGGGAGACTGGAATCTGGCTCTTCCACTAAGAAACCATCTGAAACCTGGAAACTGTACCAATCAACAGCCCAGGGCTAGATGTTGTGACTTACCTGGATCCAAGTGTCTCTCTCTCTCTCTCTCAGTGGAGGGAGAACTTTACTTGTTGCAATATGCATTTTCTCAATAATCTGATGAATATTTAATTTCAGAAAATGAAAATAAAAATTAAAAAAATTCTCCATTTGCCTAAAGGTTTTTCTGTGTGCTTGGTCAAAGAATTAGGAAAGTAAAGATTTTCTCTGCCAACCAAAGTCATGGACAGCAGGCTTCCGGTTCCATTGTGAGAAGAGCAAATGTTGAAGCTAGACAGAGATCAAATGTGCAAAGACGGCCACAGACTGTGGCACCCTTTCTCTTTCTATGGGATCAGTGCAGTACTGAGTGGGTGAAAGAGTCACCTCACAACTTTCAAGCAGGAGGGACTCATGTATTGGCTGACACACAAGACAAAATGACCGCTAAGGTTTGACATTTTGCTCCTTTTTAGTGGTGGGTGGGTGGGTGGGTGGCAGGATGCTGGGGCTGGAGCCCAGGGACTCACACATTCTAGACGAATGCTCTGCCACTGAGGTACATCCCCAGCCCTTTTAATGTATTTATTTTATCTTTTTAAGTTTTGAGACAGAGTCTCACCAAACTGCTGAGCTGGCCTGGAACTTGGATCCTCTAGCATCAGCCTCCAGAGTGGCTATGACTGTAGAGGTGTGCCACCATGCCCCTCTCTTTTCTTTTTCTTGGTTGCTCTATCTCTCTGACCCCTTTCCTTATTTCCTTCTCTCCTGGCTCCCTTTCTCTTCTGATCCTACTCTTTTTCTGTGGGAGAGAAAAGGCTAGTAAGAGAAAAGGGAGGT
>JAJEJO010052739.1:0-18192 GCA_020662805.1 Glaucomys volans | reverse complement strand
ATCCCCAGCACTGCAAAACAAAATAAAACAAAACTAAAAATAAGCAGCAATAGGTGTGGGGCACACTCATACATTGCTTATGGGGTTGCAAATTGGTGCAGCCACTCTGGAAAGCAGTATGGAGATTCCTTAAAACACCTGGAATGGAACCACCATTTGACCCAGCTATCCCACTCCTTGGTTTATACCCAAAGGACTTAAAATCAGCATACTACAGTGACGCAGCCACATCAATGCTTATAGCAGCTCAGTGCACAATAACTAGATTGTGGAACCAACCTAGATGCCCTTCAATAGATGAATGGGTAAAGAAATTGTGGTACACATTTGCTTCATTTCTGAGGCATGTGAAACCTGTAGTAGACAATGTCCTTAAGACAAGGATAGAGCAAGGGCAGGACACTGCTTATGTTCTACTTTCAAAAGGTATTGAAAGAAGCTTACAAGAAAAGACACCGCAACCATCTGAAGAGCAAGGCCAGCAAGGACGGTTAGGGGGGTGGTGGAGGTGCAGCTGCAGCTGAGCACACACCTCCTTAGTCCTGGACTCTGGGACACAGCAAGGTGCCAGTGGAGGACACTCAACTGCATATCCACCCCACGACAACACAAGAGCAATTTTGTTATCATTGCACACTTACAGGAGAGTTACAAAATTATTGCAAAGAACTCTCATTTACTCAGATTAGCCACTTCACGTTTTGCCATGGTCGTGTTATGCTCTCTCTCTCTTCTTCCCACATCCTTTACTTCTTTCCCTCCCTTCCTCCCTCCCTTCCTTCCTTCCTTCCTTCCTTCCTTCCTTCCTTCCTTCCTTCCTCCCTTTCTCTCTTTCTTTCATTCTTTTTTCTTGAGTCATTTATCTGTGAGTGGTACTCACAGATGTTGATGTCCCTTTACCTCTGAATACTCAGGGAAGCATTTTGATGGGAAACTAGAATAGCATAGTACCACTGTGTAGCTTTAGCTGATGCCAGACTGTACAGAGAGAGCTTAGGGGGGCATCAGGTTGGAAGCATCTTAAGCTGCATCGACTGAACAGTTCTCTTCTTAGATTTATTTAGACCAATAAAATAACAGAACCAGCTGCTATCTACCCTTCACCTGGGATTCAGAAAATATTGGTTGTCTACATCAAATAATATTAATGGAAGTGTGGGAAATAGCTTTGCTAGATAACACTTGTTGTCTTCACCCAAGAAACCTCAGGATTACCACTGCTTAATACAAAGATGGTGAATTAGGAAGACCCTCATTAGCATGATAATACTTCATCAATTCTAAAACACACTTTAAAACTTTACATTTTAACATCTCTGAAATCTAGATGTGTTTTCACAATTGACAGCACAATTATCATTGGGAGCTTCCCTGCTCAGCCCTTATCTTAGTGCATAAAATGGTGGTACATCTTACCAACAAAAGCTTCTGAGATTAGATTAATTTTTTAAAGCTCTGTGGTTCTCAAGCCTGTGTCTTCCAAAAGGGAGAAAGCAGAAACAATTCAGGTGTGCACAGGGTTTGTATCAGCTTTGGAATCCTCTCAATTTCCTGCACAATGTCCTGTGGCCCCTCCCTCTGCCATACCCTCAGTCATCTTGGACGCTTTGTGTGTCTCCTCATTCCTCTTCCTTCTCCTACTGGCAACTGCCTGATTACTGATTCCTGCCCCCCACCAAAGTCCAGGGCTTGCCAGAGATGGCTGCTTCCACTCCACTCTCCTCTGAGTACATGGGTTTGCATATCTGGAGGTGGATGGGTCGTGCTGGAGAGGAAGGACCCAAAGAAAGCTGACTTCCATCCTGATAGCTAAGGACAGAACTTTCTTGACTGCTGGTTAGATAGGCAGTGCATCTATCTTCCGATTTAAAATAATAATAGTAATAGTAATAGCAACGACCAAGAGAGCCATGGGCCTCAGTGCACACATGGAGTAGACTGTGACTCTCTGGCTTCTCCCGTTTCACCCATTTCTCTTTCCTGATATCAGAACCAACTCGTCACTATAGGGTGGAACCCAATGCAAGCTGACCCACCAGAGCCCTTTTAGGGTTGTTGATTGAAGGCTGCCATGGCCAGCTTCCCCAGCACAAGGAGAATAGTAGAACAAAGCCCAAGTGAAGACCATCAGGAGCAGAAGGGGCAGAGCAGGCTGCCTGGATCCTTCCGTCCTGTGAGTATCACAGTCATCCTCTGCCACATGAGCCGGCACATTCCTGTCCTGCTTAAACAAGCTTAAACTGTTCCCTGGAATCAACACAACATAAGGCATTTAAAACCTCTACTTTAAAGTATCCTCTGGCTTAACTGTTCTTTTTGAAAGTTATTTAATGGCAAAAAAATCAAGTTTGAGACTTGGGAGGGAGAAATCCCCCTATTTTGCGATGTGGATTGAAAGGAGACCTTGTGGGCCTGGGATCCCTGCTCTGGTTGAGAAGTTGCGATGATTATTAAAAAGTCTGATGTGGACTCTTCCTTAAGGGAGTGCCTCATCTTGAGCTGGACTGGGGTGCACACAGGCTGCATTGGATTTACCCAGAGTCTTCACCGGTTACCAAGTGGGTGCTACAATGAGGTATCCACCATAAAGTCTGGAAGAATCTGAAGATGCACCATGGCCAGCCTTGTTGGTTGACCATAGTTGATAAGGGCCTATCTTTCTGACAGCATTTGCACAACAGGCTTTTCTGCTTTTTCAAGCATGTCCTAGAACAAGAACTGAGCCCAAGGAGGTCATTCCTTAACTATTTGCTGTGGCAGGAAGGCATGCATCTAATTGATCTAAAACCTATAGGGCATTATTGAGGAGTTAAGCAAAAGGTCATAGGATCAGACTCATTTTATACTTTTAAAATAGAAATTTACTTGGTTTAAAGGCAACTTCCATTCACTATAATTCTAATAAAGATACTATGATTAAATTTTTCAGGAATGCTGACAGCCCAGAATTGGCATTAGCTCATTGATAATTCCCGTCTATTAAAGCCTAGTAAGAGACTGATGTTCTTAGTAGAACCCTGAATAATGAGGCAAGGGTCTTGCTAAAGCTGAACACTGTAAGGCTGTTCTGAAACTCTTTTCAAAGGAACTGCTATGCTTTGAAAGTGTCCTCCAAAAGTTCCTCAGTGCACAGTGTTGGAGGTGGGGTCTTGTGGGAGGTATTTGGATCACTGGAGCAGAGTCCTCTTGAATGTATTGGTGCATTTCTCCAGTGAGTGCTGCTCCAGTGGGGACTGGAAAGGTTGCTGCCCCTCATGTTCTCCCTCTCCCTCAGGTGACCATATCTCTTCTGCTTCCCTCAGGGACTTGGGGTGGTGCTGGCCTTTCACCAAAAGCTGAGCAGATGCTGTCACTATTCTCTAGGACTTTTCAGCCTCCAGAACTGTGAACCAAAATAACACTCTTTTCTCTATAAATTATCTTGTCTCAAATATTTTGTTATAGTAACATAAAATGGACAAAGACAAATATGTAGACCAACAGCTCTGGTAAACCAATGCTTATTATTTATAACCAATGCCATTCTGGTAAATGAAAGCTTATAATTAAACCAATGCCCCAAACCAACTTCAGCGTTGATCTGAGTACCCCATCATTGTGTGTGAAATACTCCTAGAGGAACTTTCAAAAGTTACCAAAAGAAGACTTTTACAAAAATGCCTTTTTGTAAAGATCAGATATTTTATTTTTGGTTTCAATCTTTCAAGTGTTAGTCTCTTTTAGGAACACCTCTTTGTTTTTTTTTTTTTTTAATAATGTAAACAGTTATTCCAAGGGCTGCTATAAGGCGTCATCCACAGGCCTCCCTCATGACCAGTTTAACTGCAAAAAGTGAGCATACTATTTCTTCTTTGTGGTACCCAGAATCCTCAGTTATGAGAACAATAACAATTAAGTTCTTCCAGCCGATTTTTTTTTCTTTTTAATGCAGGCAGAAAAGAAGGCATCTGTGATTTTCTTCTGTGTAAATCTGTATGAGCAATCTGGAGTGGGATTTTGTAGGTTCAAATCCTGTCTTAGTCTCTTGACAGCTCTGCGATTTAGATAAACTCTTTGAACCCCAGTTTCCTTATCTGCAAAGGAGGCAATAATAGCACAAGATTTGAAGTGCGGGGACAGCTTAAAGCTTAGGGTTGTCCGGTGACAAACGTGCAACTTTTATCTTTACCCTTGGTGATTTCGGGGGGCTGAGAAACAATTCCCACCTTATTAACTAGATAGATCCCACCTCTTGCCCCTGGGCTGGCCTTTCCCCCAGCCTCGAGGAGACTTTGCTTTCAATGTGGTTGAAAATACGGCACTACGCACTAGCCAGAAAGAAGCATCCCCATCGCGAGAGGGAAGAGGGACTGTGCCATGAGTGCCCCAGGGTCGCGTTGCGACCCGGCCTGCGGGTGGTGGCCCGAGCGTCCTCCTGGCTGTCACCGCGGGCGCGGTAGTGCGTGCGCCGCCGAGGGTGGTGGCGGCAGGCACCCCGCCCTTGGCCGCCGCCTCGGCGTGTCAGGTGCCGTGAGAAGCGCGGGAGGGGCAGCCGCGAGGAGCGCCCAGGGATATGACTTCCCAGAAGCTGCGCACGCAAGGCACAGCTCCGCACGCAAGGGGGAGGTGACAGCAGAAGAAACTTTTCAACCCAACAAAGTCGCCCCCTCCTCCCCCTCCTCCCACTCATCTCCCCCGTTCGGCTCCCAAGCTCCAAGAATCTTCCAAACCCTTGCCTATCCTCTCCTTCCCGCCCCCCTTGTTCGCCCAGCTTGGCTCCTGGCCCTGCAGCAACGACCTTGTTGCTGCCAAAGCCTCCCGGTGCTCTCCAGAGGGCGGCGCCACCTGGAATCTTTTCTGCAAGGGAATCTCAGAGCCGTTCGCGCTCCATTTGCATGCTGGCTTTTGTGTGCCCTGGAAGATCTAGGTCCTGGGAAGGAGCGCGACTTCTGAGGGTTTCTGATCTTGCAAGAGGCGAAAAGAGAACTTGGTGCGTCAAAGGATCACAACGGAGGGGTCAATTAGGCTGCGAAAAAGTGGGATAAATAAAAGAAGGCAAACCGCCACTATAACCCGAGTTTTCCTCCTTCCCAAACCGACAGGTTTCCTCTCTGGTTCGGATGCTCAAGGTTCGAGAGGGGTTGTCTCTCGGGGAACCAAGTCCAAGTCACCGAGAGGAAAAAAAGGTCTCGCTTTCCGGCTAATGCTTGTGCCAAGAGCATTCCGTCCCCAGTGCGGGTCTGGGGGAAACCATGAAGCTTCGACTGGGGGTTAACTGGGATTAAGAGCCGTTAGCACACAAACGAAAAGTTTACACTGCCGCTCCCACTAAAGCCTCTAGGTACTGCTCCAGGGCCATCGGAGCGCGCCGCGCAGACGCCTTGCAGGACCACCCGTGCGCGCAGACGGGAGTCGGATTCCGAGTCCCAGCAGGGAAGACCTTAGCCGCGCGCCCCGCCCCCACAAGCCCCGCCCCGCCAGGTCCCGCTTCCTCCTCGCTCTACAGCGCATAAAACCCAGAGAAGCGGGATGGCGCGTGTAGTCTTTGGAGTGTGTGCCAACACCTCTGCGATACCAGCAGTGAGAGCCTCCCGGGGGGCAGGAGGGCTGGGAACGGACTCCACTCATCAATCTCCTGCTCCATTCCAACGCTCTGAGAAAACCCTGACCTTCCCAGAGTCCCAGGTGCGGCAGGGCTCCGCAAAGGAGGTATCTTTTCCTGTCCCCACCCCAGTCCAGGGGCTCTTGGTTCTGACAACACCAAGAGACTCCAGAGTGAGTGCTAAAGCTCCCAGAGAGGGCAAGAGGTGTCCAGGGAGGGCTTCCAGGTTCCTGCAGACCTCGGGTTGACGTCTTGCCCTCAGCCCCTTTTTGGAGTCGGTCGTCCCGCGCCGCTGGAAACCGCACCTCCCCGCAGGTCAGTCTGTCCGCTGAGCCGCCTTCCAGTGGCCTCCTCGGATGGGTTCTTCCAGGTCCGGGATGGGGTGGTAGGCAGTTTAAAGGAAACCAAGAGTCATCGCCAGGATGCCTGCAGGGTTCTTCCGAATTATAGAAACCGTTACGTGACTGGGGGTGCAGAGGCTAGTGCTGGATCCCAGAAAAAGAGAAACACGCCCCTTTCTTACCCTGTCAAAGCTTGATGTAGGTGTGGGAAGAGGTGTCTTTCGCCACTTCTCCAGAGAGCCAACCCTGTCCCGACCTATGCATGCCTCCACTTCACCCAAGGGTTCGACAGCTGAGGAAGGACCGTGGGGGAGCCCTCTCCTTTCTTTCCACACTTGAGTGTCACTCCTTTGCCTTTCTGTCCCTAGCATGGCCACGGGTCTCAGCCCGGACGACCCGCGGCAGCTAAGCGCGCTATCTGTCCAGCAGTCTACGCTCCTGCTGCTCCTCGCCGTACTGGCCGCTGTCCACGTGGGTCAGTGGCTGTTGAGGCTGCGGCGGCGGCAGCCCTGGTCCTCGCCCCCGGGCCCATTCCCGTGGCCACTGATCGGAAACGCGGCGGCAGTGGGCCGGGCGTCGCACCTGTCGTTCGCGCGCCTGGCGCAGCGCTATGGCAACGTCTTCCAGATCCGCCTGGGCAGCTGTCCGGTGGTGGTGCTGAATGGCGAAAGCGCCATCCACCAGGCGCTGGTGCAGCAGGGTGCCACCTTTGCGGACAGGCCATCCTTTTCCTCCTTCCGCGTAGTGTCTGGCGGCCGCAGCTTGGCTTTCGGCCATTACTCTGAGCAGTGGAAGTCTCAGCGGCGCGCGGCGTATCGCATAATGCGCGCCTTTTGCACCGGCCAGCCGCGCAGCAGACTCATCCTCGAGGGCCACGTGCTGGGCGAGGCGCGCGAGTTGGTGGCACTACTGGTGCGCGGCAGCGCTGGAGGCACCTTCCTCGACCCCACGCAGCCCATTATCGTGGCAGTGGCTAACGTCATGAGTGCCGTGTGCTTCGGCTGCCGCTACAGTCACGATGATGCCGAGTTCCTCGAGCTCCTCAGCCACAACGAGGAGTTCGGGCGCACGGTGGGTGCGGGCAGCTTGGTGGACGTGATGCCCTGGCTGCAGCTCTTTCCCAACCCGGTGCGCACCACTTTCCGAGAGTTCGAGCAGCTTAACCGCAACTTCAGCAACTTTGTCCTGGATAAGTTCCAAAGGCACCGAGAACGCCTTCGGCCTGGGTCCACCCCCCGTGACATGATGGATGCCTTCATCCTCTCCGGAGAAAAGAAGGCACCTGAGGAATCGGGAGACCGTCTTGCGCGGCTAGACTTGGAAAACGTGCCCGCCACTGTCACTGACATCTTTGGCGCCAGCCAGGACACCCTCTCCACCGCGTTACTGTGGTTGCTCATCCTCTTCACCAGGTAAATCCTCCAGGAGACCTGGGTTGGGTTTTTCTTTCTTCCCCTGAAGAAGACGGTGTGGGATAGAATAGGCTGAGATCACAAAGCATAGCGTAAAGTTTGAGGTTTCCCTCAAAACAGATTGCGTCTCTAAAACGACGCGGAGAAATGCATAGCGCTGGCTGTGACTCGCGGGCGCTCACTTCACCTAGAGCTGCAGTGATCTCTTAGTGTCTCAGATCTTGGTTTTCCCTTCCCTTACCCGCGCTTGCGAGTGGGGACAAATTTATTAGATCCCGGAAAAACACATTTCTAAAATGCTCACAGATCAGCCCAGATCCCTCTCTCCCTGGTGCAATAGAAGCAACGTTGGAACGGTTCCAGAAGAAAGGGAAATGCAGCAAATAAGTTAAATAAACACAGCAGCATAATCGGCACGGATCTGAGGCTGCCCAGTCTGGCACTAAAAGTGAGCTGCCTGTCAGGGCTTTGTTCCCAGACAAAGGAAGACTGTGGAAGTCAGCCCGCGTGGGCTAACCCATGCAGAAGCTTTCTGGAGGCGGCCAAAAACCAACCGGCAGTGCTGGGTTCACAGATGCCGCGCTAAGAATGGGTGCAAATGTCAGAGCAAAGTTCAGCAGTCACTGTTGCCAAGTGTGAATAGCAGTTGGGAAGGAGCCGGGTATCCAGGAGGAGACTGGGCCTTGCAGGCCGCTCAGTAGGAGGCTCGGTTAGCTGGCACCCAATGCCCACCTTTGTAAGGGTGACCTCTACCATGCTCCTCCCACACGCTGGGGTAAAACAGGTTTCCAGTATCAGGTTGCCAGGCTGCAAATAAACTCTACAGGTAATGTACTTAAAGTACTCTCAGAGATGAGTTCCCTGAGATTTGGATTTAACTGGGCAGCCTGTACTTTATCTAGAAACCCAACCCCAAGGGTAAGTGTCATTCTTACCTGAGAGACCAGATATCCATGCTGGCACCCCTTGATTTGGAATGCAGAGATGGCTTCTTTTTTTCTGGGAATCCACCTCATCCTATATTTCCTTAGATATTGTGCAAGTACCTTCACAAATTAATTTTTTTTGTCTGCCTAAAATAGTTTTTCAGTGTTAAGATCATAGAGACATATATTGAGAGATGGGGGAGGTAGAAATAGAATAAAGAAAAGTTAGCCATAGACCAGGAAAAAGAGCACCCCAGAGTGGGATCAGTGGATCCTACACATCCCCAGAGAAGCTTCTTGTCATTTGGAATAGACTTTCATTTTTGTACTCAGGTACTCCAACTGGGCAGCAAAAAGGTAATAAAAACAATCTGGGGATTACTTTCAACTCAAGAAAGATTGTAAATACAGGGCTTTCTTTCTTTCTTTCTTTCTTTCTTTCTTTCTTTCTTTCTTTCTTTCTTTTTCTTTCTTTCTGCTTCTTTTTCATGAAAAGACAATATGACAGGAGTTGGCAAATTACAATACCTGTTTTTGTGTATGTTTTTTGAAACAGCTGTATCCAGGCAAAACTCAATACTTGCAACAGGGAAGATTTGGTCCACAATGTCTAAAACATTTCTATCTGGACCTTTATGTAAAAGTTGGCAGATCTCTGCATTGTGATTTTGAAGAGTTTTTTTTTTAAACCTCCCATAATTTCATCCCATACATGCTTAAATTTTCTTCAGAATTACATCAAAGATTATGTGTTTTTTGACTTCTACTTATTTTAGTGGACATATCCCATCTTTTAATGATTATTTTAGTAATTTTTTATAGCTACATAATAAATTGCCATAATAATGTATATGTGTGTATATATATATATGTGGGTGCATATATATAAAATGATCATATATAATACATATATATGATATATGTATTATATATGATCATTTCCTGGCTTTAACATGAGTCATTGACTTTGATTGCATTTTCAATTTTAGCCACTTTTGTGGTTATATGTTATTGTACTTGTTAAATTATTTTCTGAAAATACATTATTAGTATGAATTATTGTGTTTTAAGTGAGGGGGGAGGGTTACCTTGTTTTGTACTAAGATTTTATTTTCTAAAATAATTGTGCGGCTTTATATTAATAGCAGTGCATAAACATTACTATTTGAACCACAATCTTACTTACAAACGTTGGGAATTTGCTTCTAGGTTTAGAAAATTTACAATTTTTTCTACCAGGATACCAAAAATATTTTATGAATTCAGAACAAGGAATTATCCAGGGAAATGAGGGGAAGAAAAAGGATCTGCTTTTAGGGCTGCATTATAAGTTTTGTGAGTCCTGGGTACTTTTGTCTTTGTGGACTCCTTACTCTATAAAAAGTTTTTAAACTATATATAAAACTAACACATTAAAATTATATTTTAAGACTTTTTTCTACCTAAAAGTTTATTTTATAAGTCTGAAGTTTTAAAAAACATGAAAACATTTTTTGGGGGCACCTCTGAAGTATTGTGAGCCGTGGGCACGGTGCCTGCAGTGTCTAATGGAGAAGTCAGCTTGGCCATTATTGCGCATTTTCAAAATAAGGAAATTTAAGAATCTTTTTGACCCATGATGGGAAAGAGCTTTGGTGATGTAGGGTTTATTACAGCAAATATAATTGTTAAAGTCCATCTTGTACTTTAGAGAGAAATTAGCAACCTGTTTTAGATTTTTTTCCCCAGAAGTATTAATTCAGTCATTGACTAAGCCCGTTTAACGACAATGGAATTAAACTGAATTGTAATGTATTTCTAAATAAAAGAAGAATTCATTTTGCTCGCTCACTTTTTTTTTTTTTTCTTTCTGCTTTTGCATTAAAAACCGAATAGGTATCCGGACGTGCAGGCTCGCGTACAGGCCGAATTGGATCAGGTGGTGGGCAGGAACCGCCTACCCTGTTTGGGTGACCAGCCTAACCTGCCCTACGTTATGGCGTTTCTCTATGAAACCATGCGATTCTCCAGCTTTCTGCCTGTCACCATTCCTCACGCCACCACTGCCAACACTTTCATCTTAGGTTACTACATCCCTAAGAACACGGTGATTTTTGTAAACCAGTGGTCTGTGAATCATGACCCGGTAAAGTGGTCTAACCCGGAGGACTTTGATCCAGCCCGATTCTTGGACAAAGACGGCTTCATTAACAAGGAGCTGGCCAGCAGCGTAATGATTTTTTCAGTGGGCAAACGGCGGTGTATCGGCGAAGAGCTGTCCAAGATGCTGCTGTTTCTCTTCATCTCCATCCTAGCTCACCAGTGCAATTTCAAGGCCAACCAAAATGAGCCCTCGAAAATGAGCTTCAGTTATGGCCTGACCATTAAACCCAAGTCCTTTAAAATTCACGTCGCTCTCAGAGAGTCCATGGAGCTCCTTGATAGCACTGTCCAGAAGCTGCAAGCTGAGGAAGCTGGCCAATGAGAAGTCAGAAAGCAAGCTGAAATTGAGGTCTTGGGGGGATGGGGAGGAAAATTTAGTGTTTGTTTTGTTTTTTCCCCCCTTGCTCCTCTTTGGTGCCACTTCTCAATCCTCTCTAAGATGTGCATAAACCTAGGAGCCTGCAGGTGAGGTGTGTTCCACACTGGGTAGCTCCTTGTGAGGCGCAGGAGCTCTGGGAAACTTTTTTTTGAATCATAGAGTCACAGGGCCCAAGTAATTTTTTTATATATGCTGTATCATGGTAATAATAATTTCTTAAAGGAGTATTCTTTGGAGTTAACAGATACATACACACACGCACACACTATTATCTAATGAAGTATTTCAGTAATTATGTCTTTTTAGTGGATCCAAGATTGAGCCTGTATATGCAGAAATAATTTTTATAGAAAACTGTACTAAGCAAAATTTCAAGATATATTGAAGATGTAAAGGCAAGTAATTTCAATGTAGGGTATGTAACTGAGGGTGATAAGGGAAAATATAAAGACCAGAAATTCCCTTCTTACCTTTTTAGCAAAATAGGTTAGATGGTCTGTAGTACCTCTGGGTAGATTTAACGTTTTGCTTATTGATGTGCTTCCCTACTTTAGGATGAATCATAAAGTCAGTTGCTTAAAAAAAAATTAATGATTGTATTGGGTTTCAGAAATTTATCATGAAATTTAAAGTATAATTATTTAACTGCAAAATTCCAAGTTGAAGTTGGACCTCTGTCTTGGTTGCCAGGGTACAGTATTTGGATTATGAGAAAAAAATTAATATTTGCTATTCCAGCTAAACATTCAATTATATTACTGTAATGTACTGATGCCAACAAGTCTTATAAGCTAAAAAAAGTCACCAAATAGTATTTAACATAATCATCCACAAGCAGTATGTTAATATTAATTATTTTGATCATGAAAAGGTCAAATAATATGTCTCATATAATTGTAAATCAAAAAGTACAGTCAGTTCAACAAGGTATTGTTCCAATACATTAAATAAACCTGATTAAATCAACCACCTATTTTTTTTTTTTATGTGAAAACCAAGTCAAAGCAAGATTTCTTTTCTCATCCAAGTTTTGGACAATGGTCAGATCTCCTTTTGAAATTGATGCAGTTAATACATTGAAATTCCAAACTCTTGGCATGCTTAAATTTTAATTTAATTTAAAGTCCTTTCTGATTATTGAGTTCCAGTTGGAGCTACTAGGAATCTGACCATTATCCTGTGAAAGTGAGACAATCTAACATTTGTCTGCTGGAAGGAGAGTGAAAATGCCATGAATTATCTGAACATTCACTTTCTTAGGAAATAAGGGGGGAAATTCCCATTACAACTGATTAGTTTCTCTTTTAAGTGATTAAGCAGTTTAGCACTGACGTCTTTTTTTTTTTTTTTTTTTTTTTTAACATCAGAAACAGGATCAGCCTCTTGGGAGGCTGTTTTGAGAGAGCACTCTAAGACAGAGGAGCTGATCACATTGGTTGTGTTATTTGGGAGAGCAACCCTAGGAGAAATTGCTTTGGGAGCTGAAAAAGAATGAAACAAAAATGAACAAAATGTATGGGTTATGAAAATAACCTGAAAGCCCTTCAAAGAGGGATGGAAAGAGCACAAAAGTACACAGGGAGGCTTCATATTTTTATTTCCATTGAAACGGAGCTTCCAAAACAAGTTTTATAGACTCCTAAGAGCTTACTGTTTGCTCTATTTTATTAAGCATTTTTTTTGAAATTTTAAAATCAAAATTACAAAGGAAGGAGTGTAGATGGTTGAATATGTGGGTGGTCAGAAGAGACACAGAAAGAAAAGGAAGAAAGATGGTTAAGCATTTCCCCACCCATTCCAAATTAATTTAACTGAAGCACAAAATTTGAAGCATGAACTTTTAGGAAAAAAAAAAAAAAGATGAAGAAGATGTTTGGTGCCAGCATTAAATCTGCAGATTTTTTTTTTAAAATCTACAACATAGCAGATCTATTTTGCAGTTTGGAATATTGTATTAATATAAATTTTTATTTTAAACTTTCAAATCATACTTCTTGAAGATGAAAAGTTGTGTCAGTATTTTTAGCATTAAAGCCAATAAAGAAATTGGGCTTACCCTATACACTTAAGTTTTTAGGCACTGACTACTTCAAAAGTAATGCCCCAGTAGGGCTGAGACAAAAGCTTTGGGCTCCTGTAGCCTATTTACCCATCTGGGTGCCTCATTATCAACCAGGTCCAGATGTGCTATAACCTGCTTTTATGTATTGAGCTCAGTTGTCCCTGGATGCTTGTGGCAAAGGGAAAGCTGTGCTTATGTGAGAGAAAGGTGGGTGCCTGCCTTATTTAGTATGTTTATAATCTAGTTAATGGAAAGAAAATAAAACCAAAAATGAACAAAAATAACCGAATTTGGAGGCTATGGTAATCAGATTACTGGCTTAATCAGAAAACCTCATTTTATTTCAGCCAGAGTTAGACTGTTATTTGCTGATCACCATTAAAGCCAGAACATCTACTTCAGGTTACCACAAGAGTTACAGCATAGTGTTTATTAAATGCCTCATTTACATATTAAAGCTTTGACTATGTAAGAAATATTTTTTTCCAAAATAAAAAGATGTCTCAGGTGTGTTTTATGTATTATCTAAAAGCTTTCATGTCCCAGAACTTAGCCTTTACCTGTGAAATGTTACCGCCACCCTTAATATTTTCATAGTAGATCTATATTAGATCAAATAGTTGCATTGCAGTATATATTAATTTGTATGTTTTCAGCTGTGACACAACTGTGTGATAGAAAAGTATACTTTAGTAGATGATTATAACTCAAGAACAACTCCTTATTTAACCTTTTCATATTTTTGTACTTTATCACATATGCTTTTAGTGATACACACCAGCTATGATACCTAGGTGTAACCAAAATAGATTCTGGGGACACCGCATTAATATATAGCTTTTACAGTTTGATATACCAAATTTTTAAAACACTATATTTGTGATTATCTCTAATGGGACACTATTACCAAAATAATAAAAATCACTTTCATAATCTTCTGAAATTTCAATTAGTGTTGTAACAAATATAGGTTAATGCATCCATTTATTTCTACTATTACTATATATCCTTCAATAAAATATTTGATCATAAGATCTTCTTGTGGTTCCTAAATGTGAATTGGTTTTTTTATGCCCCTGTGTGAGATGTGCCTTTCTCAAACCTTGTAATGGCATCAGCACATTACCAATTGACATGACAGAAAAAGAGAGAGAGCCGGGTGTGGTGGTGCATGCCTGAAATCCCAAGCAGCTCGAGAGGCTGAGGCAGAAGGATACCTGGTTCAAAGCAGGCCTCAGCAAAATCAAGGTGTTAAGCAACTCAGTGAGACCTTGTCTCTAAATCAAATACAAAATAGGCTGGGGATGTGGTTCAGTGTCCCTGAGTTCAATCCCTGGTACCTGGGAAAGAGAGAGAGAGGAGGAGTAGGAGGAGGAGAAGGAGGAGGAAGAGGAGGGGAAAGGGGAGGGGGAGGGGGAGGGGAGGAGGAGGAGGAGAAGAAAAATTGCACCAGAAGCACTTTATTAGGCCATTCTACATTGTCTTTCTTTTTTTCAATAGCTTTTAAGCATCCAGATTTCTCCCAAATTCCTGATCTCTTTATTTTTTAATTTATAAGAATCAAATAAGGAGTTAAATTTCAATGGCAAACAACCAAGCAAAATAAGAATTAATTTGCAATTTTGAAAGATTGAATGGATTGAGACTTTAAGACGCTGACCTAATATTTCTGCTTCCTCTGAAAAATGTAGGGCACATTTTTTTCCCCTCAGCAGCACACTAATCCTTCCTCTGAGTGTTCCCTTCATTTACTTTTAAGATACATGTGCCTTAATTAATAAGTGCAATTCATGTTCAATACAATAGAATGGATGGGAAAGTTCTGTAATATATGCGTGGAATATTTTTCTGCGGGCCTTTGTGCTTGGTAAATGACTTGATGTTGTAGGCCCCACACAGTGGGGCTCCAGGCATTTGCAGCCCATGCTCACAGATGGTAGGCTGTGTACTGCCAAAGGCCTTTATTTCTTCCAGACTATAGCTCCTATTACTGTGAAAACAGGAAAAGGAGCAGTGGAGTAAAAATTGCACTCAATGTCATTGATACTTTGGCTTGGGAACATCACTTTAGCAGCCAAGAGGGATGGCTATGAACTGGTTTTAGAGAATGCTTGTTTTTCAGATATATTTCAAAAAGATCTTGGAAATGGTCAAATAGGTTCAACACAAGTGAAAGCAATATTTTCATGGGGAAAAAATTCCTTTAAAAAATCTAAATGGGATCAGGTTTTTGCAAATCTATCAAGCAGGGGTGGAGTCAACCCAATCAATCCAATAGAGTGTAGGGCTGGATGCAGGTGAGATGGGAATGTAGCTTTGCACCTAAGATAGGTGTGGTCACTGGAAAATCACGAAGGTCATTTCTATGACCTCAAAGCCAATCCAGTGTTTTGCACTAGTGCTACAGAAATTAACTGACTGTGTGCTTTCCCTCACTTTGGTTCAGTGACTCTCACTTCCTGCTCTCCAGTGTTGGTTTTTAGTTATTCTTCTCAGAAAAGGGAGGAAAAGAAGGGGAAAAATTACATATATTTAAACACATTCAAGAGCAATTCTTTTTAAAGTAGAACTGTGGAGGAAAATAATTTACATGCTGTTTATGTGGAAAGAGAAAAAAATTATAGCTCTCCACCAAAAAAGAAAACATGGGAGATCCTTGAAAAAAAGAAGAAAAAAGAATCTAGTTTAATTTGATATGGGCAAACCACAGCTAAAATGCTGGTAGTTCCTTTATTTGCTGTGTTACTTATAAGCTTTGAGGAAGACTGCACAGATCTTCTTTAATACTTCCCAATATGTGCCAGGTACGAGAGGAAGAAACAGAATTTAAATATGTTAAACACTTATGATTTTTTGATCAATCACTGTGCTTAACTTTTTAAAATTTTTTTTAAAAAATTTTTTGACACTGGGAAATGACCCAAGGGCACTTAATCACTGAGCCACATCCCCAGCCTTTCTTATTTTTTATTTTGAGACAGGGTCTCACTAAGTTGCTTAGGGCCTTGCTAAGTTGCTGAGGCCTTGAACTTGTGATCCTCCTGCCTTAGCCTCAGGCATGTGTCACCGTGCCCAGCTAAAATAAACTCTTTAGCACTATTGCGCAATGGTCTTATGAGGGAGGTGATAATACACCAACATTATTCAGAAACATCTATGTCTAGATTTTCCCTAAGTATGAACTGACTTCAAAGTCTGTTGTCTTCATACCAGAGGTCCCTTCTCAACCTGCCTGTGTTTGAATATACTGGGCAGCCATCAGTTTTTAAGACCTATGATCCCCAAGAGTTTCACAGGCAATTTACCTTCTTCGTCTCAAGCACATTCTACACTGCAGTCTGAGAGTTGCTGACATTGTGAAGGGCCAGGGAGATTGATTCTGAGAAAAGCCTCCTCAAGCTGTTCTTATTCTTTTTTTTTTTTTTTTAAATCATCATTGTGTAAAGATCTCAAAACCTCTATCCTAAGGCCTGTCTGGATCAGGAATCCATGCCTGAGCCAACAGGCTGGTCCATTTTCCTGAGATGGGGACTGATGTGAGAACTCTGTCCATCTGATAGGGGTGTACAATGTGACCAGTCAGAACTCTTCTTTCCTTCTCTCGGCACCCTTGAGCACTGATGAGAGGGAAAGAGCAAATCCAGGGCACAGCCAGGCTCAAATCAACCTCCAGAATGCCAAAGTGGTCCACGCTCCCATCAGCTGTGCGTGAGGGTTCCCCTGCACCCACCTCTCCACCAACACATGACTCGACCTCTTTGTTTTTCATGGAACACATTCTTTTTGGAGAGAAAATACATCAAATTAAAAAAAATGTTTTTAACCAGGAAAAAAAGACATCTATGCTCAATTTTCAATACTTTTTGTTGTTTTATTCATGTTTATAGCATATCTCCTCTGTTACATGATGCATTCATTGAAAAACATTTTGTTACTGAATGATACTGTACATATAGAAACAAGAGTAATGAAAGAGGAGTGAATTCCATTGAACATTGTGGTACAGGACAGGATCTTCATCTTTATCCCGACTCAATTTCAAATTGCTACCTGTGTTAGTCATCTTTCTATCACTGTGATAAAATACATGAGAAAATCGACTTAAAGAAGGAAAGATTTGTTTTGGCTCATAATTTTGGACATTCAGTCCTTGGTTGGTTGACCTGTTGCTTTGGGCCTGTGGTGAGGCGGTACATCATGATGGGAGTACATAGTGGGGGAAGCTGCTCACCTGCCTTGTGGTGGTAAAGAAAGGTCCAGTCACTGACCTGCCCAATTTTGTCCTTCTCTGATTCTATTTGCCTCTTTAATTATTTTTTTGGAACTACTTTCTTCTGTAGTTACCTTGGATTCTAAGAACAACAGGTCTGATTGATAAGCATCTTTCTGACATGGAATTGAAATAAGAAGCAATAGTAAGTCTCATAGATCACCTCATGATGAGACCATCCCCCTAAATGGGAGCAATTGCTCCATGATAGAACCGAGGCTGCCCCTTTAAGCAGGAACAGTCATCTCACAGAAGGAACCAAATCATCCTTTCAAGTGATGGTTACTTTCCCAGAACTTTGCAGAATCAATCCTGAGATAAAGATCAATCAGAACATAGCCTGACCAAAATGGCATGCCCTTCCAGCCATACAAATCCCCAACCACGAAAGCCCCCATCAACCCTTACCTTTGTGCCCCTTTTCTATAAAACCTCAAAGTTTCTTTCAACCCCTTGAAGACAGATCTTTGGTCACTGAACCCACTTTTCAGCAATCACACCAAATAAAGTTCCTTTCCTGCCCTTCACCATAGCTCATCTCTTTGACTGGCACATTGGGATGGGCGATAGAGCCTGGTCTGTTGGGACCCTAAGAACCAGAGCCTTTACCCAAGGACTGCAGTATCAGTGGCCCAGAGACAAAGAAAAAGATGAGGGAGCTGGGACCTCCATATCGCCTTCAAGGGCACATGCTCAATGACCTAACTTCCTAAAGTTCCACCACCTCCTACAGCACCACAGATTGGGCACCAAGACCTGGGCCTTTGGGGGACACTCTAGATCTAAACTATAGCAATACCTTTAGACCTAATCTCAGTTTTTTCTCCCTGTCATAGTATTGAACATATTCAACGTTTTTAGTTGTCTGCTAACTTACCATGAAGCAAGCAGAAATATTAAACCTTGGGTCTCTACCTCTTGAACAACGGCTTAAAATGTTTTTCTTTTTGCTACAACCCATAGTATAAAGTATATTTTATATTATGAATTAATCCCTATTTATGTATGTGATTGTGTAGACTTTCATGCTTATAAGCATATGTGTGTATGCCAATGGTATTTGCCATTTTTTTTTAGGA